>CABEEJ010004068.1:37534-56511 GCA_901482245.1 Timema douglasi
CCCCCCCCCCCAAAAAAAAACCCCACCATCCGACCAGGAAAATAACTCCAATCTCCCCGTCATCAGCAGTCCAGTCTACTGAGACCAGGGGTGGGCAGCCCTTTTAGACCCCAACAGATTTATAAACTTACCAAAAGTCCAGAGATCACGTGTAGTTTCTACGATCTACTTTTGATTTATTTATTTTTTGATCTGCACATACACTAGTATTTTTCCTTGAACTACCGTGAATCACCTCACGTCGGTATGACCACGCTCACTCAATCCCACCAATTCCCCCCCGTCATAAATTCCCGCGTTGGTTTGTGTAGGTCTTAAGTTACTACTAATGTATCTAAAGCATATTAATACATCGAGTAATGCTCACACAAACAAATGAACTGTTTGAGCCTAGAGGTTAGCTATTGATAATTAAAATAAGTTTACTTAACACAAACACAAATATTCAAAATTGGTTATGTCTATTTTAGCCTAGTGCGTTTAAATAATACTTGGCATCACGTCTTACTACCCGTTCGGGTTGTACGCTTAAGTACTAATTACGCTAATTAGTTATGAATTGTGAGGGTTGAATATAGAGGAAGCGAATCTGCATTTGCATGGAGCGAGAGTGGGGAAAAAAACTTAGGGAAAACCACCCCCAGTTCATCCGAGCGAGATTTGATCCTCGATAGCTCTGACCCCCCTTTAAGAGAAAGTATTCAACCCTTCCAGTAGGAGTCATTTTCAGTGCAACTTCAAACAATTAAATCTAAGTCCGAGGCTTTGGGGCTGGTTCATTGATTGCTCGACACTTATGCTAGTTTGGAGATAATTACTTTTAAAATGCTATCTTGTAATTAGAGACCCTGGAAATGACACGTGTGGCCCGTGAAGCGTATTATCCGCCCTTTTTGTCTAATTGTTAGCGTGTCTGATTATTTGGATAAGGGTCATGGTTCATATTACCGGCATGGACGGAAAAGTGATTTTAGTGTCAGGGGTTTGATTCTTGATGAAATTATTCTTTTATTCGTCCTAATGTTACTTTAAATCGTACTCCCAGGTTAACGATGATGTAGTTTCCTATATTCTTCACTCGATCATGTGATCACATGGTCTGAGGCATCAAGCTTGCAATATAGCATTTCTATGGCGACGAGTAGATCAAGATTTGGGTTCATTCCGGTTTCTTTGGTGGTGGTTTTTCACATGTTTGTTTCTACTGGAGTTTCACTAATCTTTCTCCGTGTATATTCAGGTGTATTTCCTCATATCATTTTCCATATTTCTTTCACATACAATTCTTACACACTTACTCCTCACTCCGTGTCTTTAGTTTAGATACAGTCCAGTTTTCAAAGGATTAGGTTTACTATTATCTAGAAAAGTTACTAAATCAACTTTCACGTATTCATACGTCAAGTCATGTGATCTGCAGTTGTTACTTCTGATATCTTACCAATACTTATGAAACAACACTAATAATTTATTGATTTTGACCGCAAAAATAATTTTGTATTTTCTAAAAGTTTCTTATTTTGAAAATCTTGCAATTGCTTAAGCCATTACCAGAAGACTGGGCATTAGGTGTAGTCCTGATTATAAAAACACGATAATGCTAGATATAATTAGGATGGGAGGAAGCACTCATACCTTCCATCAATTGTCTGGTGGAATCAGTCTTGGAAAACAACCCTAGCGCAATATTACATCAGAACCTCTCTTTAAAGGACCAGTCCAATGATGTAGTCGCCAATAAATTGACAGGGCTGCCATGACGATAAGGTATTTTGAGGAGGCGAGGGCTCCCAAACTCTAAAATCAAGAGTAATCTGGGGGAACTCCAGAATTTGGGACATTCAAATGTTTTATGGTCATAAGATCTGAACAACAAACTTAAAATGTTGCTAAATATATAATCTAACTAACTTCACTCCTGTCATGGAAGGGTGTCAATGAAAAGGAAAAAAAAGCAATGGTCGGTAGGTACAACGTGTGTTTTAAAAATATAAAATTGGTAACTATATATTTGCTTAACCTTTCATGGAGAGCTCTAAGTATATCAAGGACTATTTAAAGTAATGCTAGGGTATAACCCAAAAGCGGCGCTAAAAATACAAATAAATAAAACAAATGTAATACTAATTGTAATAAACTAACATGAGTTTTCTTAAACTACAATCTTCGTTCCTGTTGGTAAAAAAGTAAGGGAATAATTCCCCCTAGTCCACCTCTAACTACACTAATGGATCAAAATCATATCCATTGGGCACCATTCTCTATATTCCATTCTATAAACCTTCATCCCCCTCCTCGACCTGTCATCCGCCATTCTGAGCTATGTTCCTGCATGACAGATAACAGAAACCAGAGAGGAAACCAAGAACAGACAAGACTCGGAGACGAGGCGTCACGGTGCGTTACGCCAGAAGAAAAGATGTCCGGCGTAGTGACACTACGTATATAACAATGGCGTAACGTCTGTCCACACACGGCAGACCTTCAGTTGGGGGCTGCACCACTTTTACTCAACCGTATTGATTATCCTGTTTTACATTACGACCGTTACTTGAAGACAGCGCTTCCAAGCTTGTCATGGCTGTTTGTCAAGAAAATGGCAGGTTTCTGTGAGTAGATTTGGAAACAAGTCAACACTCAAAAGAATAGACTAGCTCAAACAAAGCATACATCCAATAGGAAAGCTATTATTTATACCTTAGTTGCTAAAATTGTTTCTTCAGGCGCGAACGTAAAATATGGTCAATTTATACACATTTATTATTCAAAATAAAATAAGCAAAGGAGAAAACGTATAAACGTTTGAAATGGCGTTGGCTGTGAGTAAAATAACATAAAAAAAAGGCAAATAAAAATGATATACTAATCTAAATCCTAAAATAATGATATATATATATATATATATTAATATATGTATAAACATATATAAATATATATATTAATATATGTATAAACATATATATAAATATACGTACATAATCTACGAGCTTTATAATTTCGTGCCTTCAACAAATCCGAGGAAAAAATTACGTAATCTTTCAATTAATACCCCACAATGAGTTCTAATTCTATACGAAAGTAACAATGTCTCAAGACAAAAAAGTTAATTTGTTAAAAAATAATGCTCCCATTTTAGGATTTTTTATCTAAGAAATATTTGCTCTTTGATGTCCCTGGGTCTGGATTTAAGAGGTCAATTGTAAAGTAAGAACCGTTTGTTAATGAAAAAATTAAGACGTTATATTTTATACGAATAAATTTGTTCTGTTACTATAAATTACAGCATTTGTTTGTTTTTCAACATAGTCCTTCCCCATTGAATATAGGGATTTTCTCATAAGTATCATGAAAGTCCGAAGGTAACAGAGGATTTTGGAGGGTCTACCAACAAACTATTTTAACAACGTTCGCTCTTTTCTTGCAACATTTGTAGTCAGTGACCTCGTGGTCTAGGGGTAAGGTGTCAAACTTCTGAGCTGGGTTCGGGGTTCAATCCTCGGTCTCGGCACAGATTTATCCGATTGACAAATCCTTCCTTCACCTCTGAAAAGACGTGTATTAATCAAAACTTGTGAATGTGGAGAATGCCAGGCTTCCACCGTGGTTCGGATTACACGTTAAACCGTAGGTCCTCAATTTCATATCACAATCACCCTACCACTACACATTAAATTTATGTGCGTATAATCCGAAAGGGTGGTAAAAAGCGGGGCTAATAATAATAATAATAATAATAAACTTGCAAATCATGGTCGTGCGTTGTCGTGAAGCAGACGCACTCCACTAGTGAGTGGGTCCTATTAAGGCAGATACACACCGAATCCTAAGCTAAGCAATGGTCCCTCTTTTCCCACCAAATCAAGTGTTGTTTCTTTCTGGTCTGCTCCAGAGAAGCTTAGTTATGACGTTCTCCAAAATGTCTTGTTTGAGTTCAGATGATAGCACTGAGGAAGAGAAGATACTGCTGTTAGCAGCTGTTTTGGAAGATGAAGAAAATTTAGGAGGTGGAGCTTTGGATTGTTCAATTAAAGCTTCAATTTTAATACAATCACATTTATAAAACATAAAACCTAAATGTAATATTACTAAATACACGTGAAACAAACTGAAAACAAAATTTCACTTCTTTCGCTATTTTCACCAAACCAGCATTGCGTCTGTTTAACACGGAGCCTAAGTTGCGTTATGCGCATGCGCAACATAGGATGGATCAAGATGGAAGATGACCCGGGCAGCAATTGGAAAAAAAACTGCGTTGCGTAGCAAGGCATAGCTTAGCTTTCTGTGTGAACCAGCACATTTAAATAAATGGTCCACTATTTTTCTAAAATGTTAGCTGAGCTAATATTAGCTTAGCTAATATTAGCTTAACTTAACTCAGCTTATCGTACTGTGTGAATCGGTCTTTAGCGGTTTTGATAGCACACCGTACCTTTCTCAGTATCGTGCAATATGCGTCTGCATTGATGGTGTCTCCGTGAGACAATAACTCCTTCACTGCCTCAAAATACAGTACTCAAAGTTTTAAACGTTGAAAGTGTCGGCTTGAATTGATGAAGGAATGAAAAAATACAGCCATGGGATGGTTGAATGACCTGGTTGCCAACTTCTACGAGGAGGGCATTTTCAAGCTCATGCCGCGTCTAGACAATGTCTCGATCTCAAATGAGATTTGAAAATAAACAAATTTAGATGAGAGTGTAATTATTTAAAACAATAATTTTCCCTGCCATTACTCTTTCAACCACTTTGTGATAAATCAGTCTATAAACTGGTTGTGATGACTAAAGAGGAACACGTTTTAGATTAGACCCACATTGTGGGTATACGATGGTATTATGAAGTGGGGTATTAAACAAATTAATATTTGGTCCTTTGCAAATAGGAGACTTTACAATGAGCCCCGTATTAAAACAAATACATTTCCTTTCACTGTAGGAGTTGGCCCCAAAGCTTCTAAGTTATATTGGATATTTCTGGAACATATATCTCATACCTCAACATAGATAAATTCCCAAAGATACAATGGTAACTTTTCAAACCAAAGGTTTTCTAGCCACAAAAATTTATATAAAAGTATGTATTTTTACCTTAAATCAATTTGAATATTAAAGAGAATTTGGTAGCTAAGAGGCGTGGACAAATTTCTAAAATTTACGAATAGTAGAAATGTGTGTGTTTGATTTTTTTGATAATAGTTTTGGTCATTAAGTTTATCTAAGGAATCACAAACGGCCATTTTTATAAACTTGTTTTGTGCATCGCCCGTGTATAATATTATATATGTGGCTTGTGTTTTACCAGGGTAAGCCAGGTTAGTTGAAACTGTGCTTGGATTCTCATTACCGAGCAGAACACTCATTGGCTGGGTGTTCACGAAATCACATTCTTACCTGAGGTGTTTAGAGTATTTTGTGTATGATATTCAAAATGGAGGCTGACTGAAGGATTACTTATCAAAGGTAGCTTACAGTTTTAATAATCTCTACATACTTTGGCCATCTTCCACGACACAGATATATTTGTTTTAAAATGCATGCAGGAATATACATACATGAATAAACATTCATATTATTTATGTTCATTACACATATACAGGGATGTATCATATCATGTAAGACCCACTTCAGTGGGGTTCAGGAGACATACGAACAACGAAACGTTTCAATGTCCCATTTGACCTTATATACCAGTTATACAGCCATGTATGTTACCAGTAATATGGAGCTGCTAACATGATTAGAAGTGCCCGAAATTGACACATTTTGCCTGCATACAAGCCTGATATCATCGTGTTAAACAATGCTGCGCTCTTTCAAAAATATGTTGCATTGAAATGATTCAGGACGAAGGTGGCCATTTCGAACATATCTTATTGTGTTAAGCAACCCCACATTACTGGAATACAAACCTGACTATAACTCGGAAACAAAGTAAAATGGGACACATACTTGTATAAACTTTTTAAAATGGTTTTCATGTTTCCGTTCCACAGTTGATGTTGGTCTGACATGTTACGTTACACTTGCAATTATAAATTATGGCAGTACGGCACCTAACTTCACAAACATAACTGTACTACCTGTGTATTTGGACTCTGTTTTATTCAAATGATACAAAACATGATGGTAACACAAGTGGTCAAAACAATAACTCTTAAAGCAGTTGAAAACACTAGAAATGAAATGACTTAAGTCGTGTTTCCGATGACCTGAGCTAACAAACTACATGCACGCTTCAGTTCTTTAGAAAGTACAAAGAGTGTGGTAGGAATTGTGTTCATGTTATTGTTATGTCACTAGAACTCTTACCAACTTACTATTCGCAACCTCGAGTCGCTGTAGTGTACCAACAGATACACAGCTCGAGAGTATTTCTCTTGTTCAATGGCGTGAGACCTTCGTCTGCTGCCCTCATGGCACACAGGTACACCACAGCTCTGACCCTCCAAAGTGAGAGGTCACGATCTGACCCACGCCACAGATACGTCATCGCTCAGTTCTTTCCCCTCTTTCCTTCAGAGGTTTCCATTTGATTCATTGTTAAGATACCTTGATGCGGATCTGTCATGGCTGAAAGCACTTAAGTTGGGAATATAGGGAGCACGAGTAAAGGTAAGTGTTTTTGTAGTTTTTATTGCAAAGCATTTCTTAGACCAAGATAAATAAAGTATTGCTCCAGTAGAAACATAGAGCTTAGCGTTCTTCATACGGTGATATCAACAGTGGTTTAATTCTGTCAATGGAATACCAACATTAGATGATAAACTAGTTAAATTAATAAGAAAGTTTGTCATTAAATTCCAGGACACTTTTGATTAATGACCTAAAAGGTGGGGGGCCGGGGGGTCCGGACTCTCCCTTAAAGGGGGTTCCACAAATACATCAAAAACCTAATGTTTTATTAACTTACTCTAACTACAGTTTTAATTGTATATGTCATCAGCCAAATATTGGTTTATGAGTGTTTTAATATTTACCTTCAAGATATAACTTGTAAAAACTTTCAATTGTAAAATCAACTCTGTCAACATTTCGAATACTGTACTTCTTTTCTCATATGTTCATATGTTATTGAAAAACAAAGGATGTTTCTTGGAATAAGCCGAGAAATTGGGGTCCGAGAAAATGAGGAAAGCATTTTTACTATGACTGTAATATTCTACTTGAGGAATAACCCTAAGATAAGAGCAGCTTAAATAACAGAACTGTCAGGAGTGGAGTTTTCAAACCTATGTGGGTAGTTTTACTACCCTTCCCCCACCCATTATCTTAACTTACCTACTTATTCAAAACATTATTTGATAACTATGAAAAGTTAGAAAGAAAGGATCAGATCGGGGGGCGGGGGTGGAAGAGGGTCTAATATGATGTTATTTGCCACCCTACCTTATATTTCCTTGTTTTTTTTATTTTTTTTGAACCATTTCCTATTTTATTTCCCGTGAAATCTTCGAAGTTCATCAGCTGATTCCCAGCCTGACTAATGACAATGTTTACATATATTAAATTAAGTAAAAAGACGGAGGGAACAACGTAAAACATTGTTTTAAATAATTTAAATAAGGAATTTTGATTTAAGGAAGAACACTTACCTTTTATTAAGCATATTAATTATCCATTTAAGAAGGGTGTTTGACTGTATTTATTTTGATGGTCTGCCATCTTTGTTTTAACGCATGCCCAGCGCTATCAAACGAGTGAGGAGTGAACTTCGTGATATGAAAGGAATAAAAACGAGCGCGATTTTTAATTTTGACAGAAGGAAATATACATTTTATTCTTTATTAAAAACATTATTCTTATTCAATTGGCTATATTTAAATACTTATATTAAACCTACATTTCATTTTTATTTTATCACTAGTCTATAGCCAACAATTCATTTTCGTTTTTTTTTATACATAGTTTGTTTTCTCTTTGGACTTGGAATAGAACATTTTTTAAATTTGAAAAAGGATTAGAAGGTTTTGAATAGTAGAGAGACTTCTTCCTGGTTTGGTGGTCCAAGATGGAGCCAAATGAATGTGGGCTCCCAATTTAAATTATTTTTATAGTGGTTAAAAGGTGAAAGATTGAAGTGAAATTAGTAAATAAAGGAAGCTAAGAGAGTGTGTAAGAGCTGCAATGTTTGTGTTTATTTAAATTGTGGAAGAATTTCAAATGAAACAAAATTTATGAAGATGGTGTTTTCAGTATGGGTGAGGTCAAACCAACTATTCAACTTTTGATTATTGTAATCATTTCTTTTCTTTCCTAAATAAACCAGAACTCTTTTATTTCCAGAAGGACAAACTAATACAACAAATTAATTAACATTATATGTTATGTCTAATTATTGATTTTTTTGATTGTATATATATTTTTTCTCTTCTTGGTCTCAACAATACTGTGCTATACTTTATTAAATTAGAATTATAATTAACCGGAATTCCATAGGTAGGATTTGGATGTGGACAAAAAGGAAACCACAATAAATTCATAAAGTGCCAACAATTGTTTTCTTATACATTTATTTTTTATTTACAGCCTAAATTACATTTTTTTTCAACAATCCATTTTTTTAAAATCTAAATTGTTCATGTTCTTTTTTAGTTTTAAGTTCACCCAGTGGTCTCGAGGTTGAGAGTCGTTGTGCCACTGAGTTGATAGCCGAGGTAAATGTATTGTTCCTTGGGATTTTTTTTTTTTCCCCTAGATACCAGGGGTGGCGCCCAACTAAAACACGAATTATATAGATAAAGAAAACATATTTTTTCATTTAAAACTATTATTTTATTATATTATATTATAAGATTAATATATTATTATATATTATATATATATATATATATTATTTTTATTACACTAACCCACAATATTTTTTTTAGAAGCCCTCCCTAGAAAAATGAGCTGTATATATATGCCCTTGCTTTTCATGGATACTCAAGAATTATTGATGTCACCATGTAATTAAAATTTAACTATATGTTTCTATTGGAGATATATTTTATTTCTTTAAGTCAAGCAACATATTGATATATAAAAACAACAAAAATACTGACCTTAGTTCGTGTTACCCCAACCACCATCTTAAGCAGGGATTTTTACTGTGGGCAAGAATCTCGAATAAATAAATCTAACACAAGTTGCGGAGCGTTGAACTAAAAACCAACCTGGCACCTTAAGAACTGCAATCGCTTTTATCTTCGCCGCGATTCACTATCGGTTTAGATTGGACACATGTAAAATACTGATTACCATTTATGAATTACCATCCTCTGTAAAGCACGTTTGACCGGGATTTGAACCACAATATCCCCACTACCAGCGAACCAGATTAAATAATCTCAACATTTAGACCACGTGTCCATCTGCATATGTTTAATTTTATTAGTAGTACGTTCCACACTAAAGGTATCGATGACTTGTTTTAGAAGGTAATTGGAGGGAATTGACCAGCACTAGCGATCAGAATAGTTTGGAACCACACTAAGGCACACCCTCAAGAATAGCATTCACCTCATATAGAGTATTACAAACCTGATGTTTTAAGCCACGTGACCACGGGTAAGGGTCGAGATAGCTTTGACTAGCGATTCTAGAGAGGTTTGACCAACATGCTATCAATCTCAATTGGTATGGTTTGTCGGTAACGAGGGAGACTATAAAGGCTGGCATACACCTCAGTTTTTTTTCATTCGTTTGACCCGTTGTGTGGAACCGTTCGGGTCAATCCGATGAAAAACCCAACATGTATGTATAAGGCCCGTCAGTTTGGCTGGCATGCCAGATTATCTGCCGAGGACAGAAAAAAACCCATCGGATTAGCACAATGTCGAGCTAAACGGTCAATGCATGGATGTATAAGTTGGCACAACGGTTTATTCCTCAGTTGTTCCGACTACCTCTTCTTTGATTGACCTGGTGGTCTAGGGGTAAGGTGTCGGACTTCTGTGCTGGGGGTCCGGGGTTCAATCCTCGGTCCCGGCACAGATTTATCTGATTACCAAACCCTTCCTTCACCTCTGACAATACATCTTGTGAATGTGGGGAATGCCAGGCCTCCACCGTGGTTCGGATTCCACGTTAAACTGTAGGTCACCCTACCATTACACATTAGCGTAAGTACGTATAACCCGAACGGGTAGTAAGACGCGGTGCTAATAATCATAATCATCTTCTTTGATTTTAATTAGAATTTAATTTGAGAGTCAAGCCATAAAGTGTTTTAATTATCAGGAACCTAGTGTGAATATTTCCTTTAGCGCAGCGTGTTACTACCGTTGCCTATATACTAATTGCAACAATGTTTTAGGGGTACGGTAGATGTAATTTAGAGTAAGTGCACCAGCATTTGCTTGGGAATTGAGTGGAAAAATCATTTAGGAAAAAACCTCAGTGTACCATTCCGGGATAAGACCCCGATCTCTTCTTTTAAACAGCCACTCTTTTGTCCATTTTGACCAGTTTATTTTTTTGTTTAACTTTAAACGCAAGCGCAATCGCTGCTGCCACAGTCGTGTCCATTACAGAGTCTAGAAAGGAACTGATTTGACAATTACAACGACAACGACGGGCCAATCGGATAGGTGTATGGAGAAATCCGTTCTTCAAGCCGAACTGTTGGAACTTACATCCGTCCAATAGACGGATCAAATGGATGAAAACCCTCCAACTGGATGCAGCCTAGCCTCAGCAATTTTCAACATTTTAAACAAACGGCACCCTCAAAAATTCGCTAAAATTTTCAAGGCACATCACTAAGCTTTTAAAGAAAGATTGTGGCATAACAAAGACGAGGGTTAAGACGGTATTTAGAATTTAAATATTTAAGATTAGAATTATTATGATATTTAAAAAAATTATGATGATTGGAAATTTCAAAAGATTTATTTGTATTCCTTAATTATTTTTCTCATTTAATTTTTATCTTACTCAAAGTTCCAATGGCAAAGTTCATGCCACACCCTATGACCCTTCATGACACACCCTCTGACCCTTCATATCACACCTTCTGACCCTTCATATCACACCTTCTGACCCATCATATCACACCCTCTGTCCCTTCATATCACACCTTATGTATGACCCTATCATGCCACACCTTCTGACCCTTCATATCACACCCTCTGACCCTTCATATCAGACCGGTTGAAAAGCTCTGCTCTTAAAGGTATCCTAAGGGCTAAAATTGTTTTTATTTCCTCTATAGTTTCCCACCCTTCCTCCAGGTAAAATAAGGATAGCTTTCCTTCACAACCCGACATTATTAGCAGGGGGATTTCCCTGACGTGGTCTAAAACATTATAGAGCTATTGCATGTTTGAGGGGTGGTTGTCTGTTTATCTTCTTACTATCGAATGGCGGCGAGCGCGTGGAACTAATCCTATATTGTATTGGTGTGAAGGCTACTACGCCCGATATATAGGTAGCCCGCCGAACTTAGGGAGCTACTAATTTTATCCAGCAGTCACACTACTGAACTTTGTTATGGGAACGATAATTTTGATTTTATTAGATCATTTGAAGTCAACTTTCTAAACATATATCATAATATCAGCCCATGATCTAGTAACCAACTTAACCTAGGACATTACACTATACTATAAACCTCAGTAATACCACGCATGCAGGCCTATTTAAATGGTTTAAATATATTACATTGGCTCCAAATTCCTCTATGGTCTAATGGTCAGAGCTGCTGGCTACATAGCTAGAGGACCCTGGTTCAATCCCCGGTTCTTCCAGATTTTCTATGAAGCAGTCTTGTGAGGACAAATAAGGAGCTACTTGAATGAGAACGTAACAGCTCCAGTCTAGAAAACTGAGATTAAATTGGCTGAAGGGTCTGTTGTGCTGACCACTTGGCAACCTCACATTGTTGAAATATCAGTTTACCGTTTCACAGTGATAAAATAACCGCTGGATACTGGATGTTGTGCTTGTTCTAGTGTTAAGTTAGCTTATGAGGCATATGAAGCTACGACAGGCCTAGTAAGCCGGTGGAGGAAAATACATGGCCTGAATAAAAGACTGATCCAGACCACAGGCAGGAAACAGTCAAGGATGTGATAAATCCACATAAGCTGGCCTCATCTTCACCGGCACACCGCAGTTGCTCGGTCGCTCGACGGAATTGTATTTTGACATTACTCTACCCCAACACAAACAAGGGACCCTAAATGTGTGGTACACCAACCTAATCGTTTAGCCAAATGAGTAGATATCCCACGATATGACGCCTGGTTTGAGCTGTATTACCTACTATTTTAGGTGATATCTGTGGAAGGGGATGGGCTCTAAAGGTCCTGGCTCGTCGGATTACGGAGGATATAAAGTTCCAAACCGATGCAGAACCAGTGGTTTTCCGATGTTGAACAATCATAGAGAACGTCCAACAGTTTAAGAAGATTTGAGTTCGATTCGTACAAGGTATTTTTGTGCTTATTTATCCCGATCATGTAGTAATTAACATTAATAACTAACACATCTAACCTGAGGGCTAATAATAGCTAACCCGAAATGGTGGAGAGAGAATGTTATTCTAGAATCAAATTTAACCACATTAGCATGGATAGAAGTTTAGAAAGCAAAAGTGAAATCTCAATTTTGTAAAACCACGATCACCTGACCAGATCACACCACCATTAATAGTATATAGATAACATACATCTAAAAGAAATAATAGACAAAACTATAAAGTGTAATACAGCAAAGAAATATACAAAACAATACTGTATTTTAAAACTAAATAGAACCATAATCTGAGACAATGGAGGCTGCGTCTGTAATGAAATGGCAGCCTGTTTGACCCAGAAGCAAACAAGTCCAGAGGCACAGAGTTCATGTCCAAGGCAGATATATCATAGCAGAGCGGTACGGCCCAGGCGTGGTGGGGACAGGAGACCATGTTTGGGTGTAGACGGGACTAAGCGACATTCCAACGCTGTGTATTGTTCACTAAGGTCCACAAAGAGGGACCCGGTAAATACTTGTAAGGATTAAACTCATACCAGGGACATCGGGAGGTTTAAATCATATGTTTCACAACCTTTTAGAGCGCAGGGGCCCTAACACCAGAAAAAATACATTCTGGAACCCTCATAAGAATGTTTGCAGTAATATTAATAACATCCAATAAAGGCAGTTAAATTTTACAAGTCTTTTAGAGAATAATAGTTGAATAAATAAATATATATATAAATATAAATATATATATATATATATTTTCACAGCTACTTAGTTACTTAAGCAATAAGTTACATTTGGAAGATGAAAAATATAAATCGTTATATTATTTATTAACTACTCGGGTTGTCTTGCTTTTGATAAAAAATGGCTTCAATATTTTGATACATGGATGTCCCCTGTATCTTCAGATCATCTTCTGAATCCAGACTATTTATAAATTAGTCTGTGTAGCATCATAAAGTTAAAATCTATTGGCTTATAAAGATATGTTGTTGAAAACACATAACACATTTCAAAGTTTGAGTATTCATTTCGGGGTATTCCAAAGCTATTTTAGCTAACAATTTTTTAATTACTTCCCCCTTAAAATTTTGTTTTTAAGGCATAATCTGTTTAAATTTCTACACTTTGATATTTCTCTCTTAAATACAATTCGTTGACACTGGCAGTGTCCTTTATTCAGATTTAACAAATATTGGCAGCCTGATGTTATTTTTAATATTGTAAAAAACCAAATTTATTAAGAATATTCTCAAATTGCATCATAGAACCTGAGATGACTATGGAAAACACTTCTTTTGATAAACGTCTAGTGAAATGTTCCTTAAGGAGTGATACGTGTTTCACCCGGGGCATTTGAAAGATTTCATGCAGTATGTGACCTACCACTGTATTTTATTGATAATTAGTGATGACTCAAGGTTTGGTAAGCAAATAAACGCATATTTTAAGTGTCGTCTTGAAATTTCTATCCCTGTATCACGTCTTTATTTAACTTATCACAAAAGCTTCATTAAAATCTGGAACGATCTTTAAATTTTGAAAAATGACAGGAATATGTTTCCTTTTTTTTATATACATTTGGGAGGGATATGTTTCTTTGGCACCGAAACATAAACGTGACATCTGAAATCGAAAGATTGTATTGAATCCCCAACAGCTACAAAGATTAGTTTTTCCTTTTAAAGTTCTGGGTTTCGATAATTTCTTCAAGAGTGCTACTCCTATTCATTAGAATACTCCCCTTTCCTTGTCATTTTTGTTTTTTATTATTGTATAACTAATCATTCAGGCTATATGAATATTTATACTGATTGCGTAGGATTGAAGGAGGTAGAATTTTAAAAGAAATTTACCCGAATTTTAACCAAGAAAGAGTGAGAAAGTGTTTAGGTAAAAACACCCGCATTAAACTAGGCCAAGACTCAAACCCTAACATTTTCATCAGCAGAAAACACGCCAATATAAGACTGATTTTATTTCCCGTGTCCATTAATGAGAGTAAAGTGTATTATTATCACTCAAATGATGGATCTAAATTAGTTCAATAAAAAAACTTACCAATAGTAAAAATGTTTGTTCATATTTTAAAACTTAATAAACGAGTAATTGTTGATTACTTTATGTAATAGAATCGTGACTTGATCTCTTGATGGCAACCCAATCACTGACACTTTTCCTTAAAGTACTGATCAACCACTTCGGGAGATTATATCAGTTAAACTCCTTGCTGGGTTTATAGTTTTATACTCCTTAATTGATTAGAAACCAAGATAATCACTTGGAGACAGGTGTTCCCAGCTCATAGATTGTTTTGAAAGCCTAAGAAAGAGCCCTATAACAGTTACTTCATTATATTTTATTTAAATATCTCTCCATAATAAGGTTGTAACTTCCATTGCCTTAAAACTTAAAAATCTCTTTTTTAATCCTATCAATTATTCAAGTCTCGTGCTATGTTCCAAATTTGGAGTTTATTAGAATCATGATTAAATGAGACATTCATTTTAGTTTTCTTTTACTATATTCTTCATGGTAGGTATCTAATTAGTTTGTTTAAAATCAACTAGAGTCCACTCGCCATAGGAATGGTGGTAGCTGACAACTATCAGAGGATATAAAAACAGTTAAAAAAAAGCATAATTAAAAACCAATTGTTTGTGGTTAAAGTTTTGACTAGGCCTACCAAAATTAACATCGAATCACTCACTTTATAGTCTTGCAAATCATATGATTTGGTGAATGGATAATAATTTTTACTAGGTGCTAATTACCACCATTCCTACCGTAGATGGGATGTACCACACATCATGCAAAAATGTTTTGTTCGTGTTTACCACTATAATCATCATCGTCATCAGCCACTTGCTGGGTCTGTTAGGATGATAAGCCTCTCCACCACCTCCTTTCCTCCCATCACCTCTCTTCCTCCACCTCAGCCCAGTGTTCTCCTCTCTCCTCCACACTCCTCCTTACTCTCATCATCAATCTGTCTCTTAGTCTTCCTCCCGGCCTCTTACCCTCACCTCTATATCCAACAATCTCCTGGGCATTCTTTCTCTCTCCGTTCTTCTCATATGACCATACCACCTTTATCATGCCTTCTCTATCCTGTCCTGGACTGGCTCTTTCTTTACTATTCTTCATTCTCATCTTTTCTCCTATCAAATTTGTCACACCTACCCTGCTTCTCAGATCTCATTTCCCTTTCCTGCGTTATACTTTCATTCTGTTCATTACCTACATTTCTTCAGCGTACGTCAATACAAGTAGGTTCTAGGCTTTGCACTTGTCTGGCACATCCCTGCTTCAAATCGGGCTTCTCACACTTCTGAAAAATACCTCCGCTTGGCTTCCTCTCTCACTTAATTCTCTTCTGTTCCTTCCACTCTCCTCTACAATGATCCTCAGATACGTGAAACTTTTAAATATATCTATTTGCTCTTCTCTCACGGTCACACCAGTGTATCCCTGACCTTCTTCCTTGTCGTGATCACCATATTACTCTTAAGGTTTATAAAGATTAAGTTGGCCGACCTTATGACCAAGCTAGTTATCCTGCTTTGTCTACTTTATGTCACATTTGTCTATGATATAAGGCTCGCAATAGGCTGAATTATCAGTGAATAGGAGGTTAAGGCTCAAATCTAATTGGCTTTTACTAGGAAGTGGTTTTATATGTGACATTTTTCACTGTGTTTTTCCCGTCCAAGATAGTGCGAGTGCATTTCCTCTCTACTACCTTACTCATCCCCGCTCCTTAAGTCAAGCACATAAAAGTTAGAACTAACAATTAAAAAGTTATGATTTTTTATATGACATGATGTTAACGCGTGCCTTACAAACAATTTTAACTCTAAAACTGATACGTAATTCAAGACTGCAAAATGTGGATCCTCAGTTTCACGAATAGTAAATTTTTCGCCTCTACCAGGACTATAAACCGGGACCCCGTACTTAACAAACAGCGGAGGAATTGGACATCAATATAGTCATAAAGTGATTATTCCAATCTTACCCTTTATGGAGTTTCATAACAATATTGGATTTGGTTTCACACATACATTCTACTTCCAATTGAAGACTATTTATCTACATCAACAAAATGAAGTGAATAATAATAATAATAGTAATAGTATTTAGCACCGCATCTTACTACCCGTTCGGGTTATACGCTTTAAGTACTAATTACTCTAATGGATTAGGAATTCGGAAGGTTGAATTAGAGGAAGTGAACCCGCATTTGCGTGGAGGGAGAGTGGAAAACCATTTAGGAAAAACCACCTCCAGTTCACCCGACCGAGATTCGAACCTCGATCTTCCCGTCCTCAGCAGTCTAGCTCAACACGACAAGCGCGTTAGCCAACTATGCCAACGAGGCGGGTTAAAAAAAATGAAGTGTCTGTCTGTAATTAACATTTCGCGATATAAGCCAAACGCGGAGGTCTGACATTTCAAAAATTAGAAACCCCTGTGCACGAACGTATGCAGCTCAAAGCAAGTATTTTTAAAATCTAGACCAGATTATTTTAAATAATTAATTAAAAACTCGGTCCGGCCCCGAGCAACGCAGGGCTTAAAACATAAACTTTAAAGTTAGATTCTACCTACAGTCATTGAACTAAAACATTTCTTTGGTAATTTATTTATTTGTCTAGTGTAATTGACTTTTAAAAACGATTAATTTGTTTTACTTTTCACTTGCATACCATTAGGACTGCCCATAACGTACACTAGCAAAACCAAATGTATGTGAAAAGATATAATCAATATCTTGAATAAGATATCGAAAACCACATAATCATAATCATCATCAACTGTTTTCACCCTATAGCCGGGTCACTTTAGTAAAATACCTCCCTCTTCCTATATCCTTCCACCATTATTCCTCCTTTAATCTCTTCCATTCTTCTCCTCTCACTTGAACACTTTCTGTTATCTGCTCCTCCCATCTCTTCCTTGGTCTCTCTAACTATCTTTCTCTTACATACTATAATTCTCTTTAGTGTTTTCTTCTTCTCCCTCCTCATCCCATGCCCATGCCAGCTCAGTATTACGTCCTCTACTGTATCATGAGCTCACTGTACCCCCATTGTTCCCTGGCTCGGGAACCACATCGTGACAAACACTATTCAAGCTGCACACAGATTCTAAGGGCCGGTACACACAGAACGCTAAGCTACGCCTCGCTATGTTTTTCCGATTGCCAGCCGGGCATTTTTTACATCTTCCATCTTGAGCCATTTTACGTTGCGCATGCGCATAATGTAGCTTGGGCTTCGTGTTGAACAGACATTGCTGGTTTGGTGAAAATAACTAAATAAGTGTTTAAGTTTTGTTTTCAGTTTGTTTCGCGTGTATTTAAATAATATTTTATTTAGGTTTTATATTTAATAAATGTTTTTACATTAAAACGGAAGCGTTAATAGAACAAGTCAAATCTTCACCTCCTAAATTTTCTTCATCTTTTAAAACAGCTGCGAACAGCAGCATCTTCTCTTCCTCAGTGCTATCATCTGAACTCAAACAAGATATTTTGGAGAACGCCATAACTAAGCTTCACTGGAGAAGACCAGAAAGAAACAACACTGAACTAGGGGGGGAAAGAGGGACCATTGCTTAGCTTAGCTTGGCCTAGCAATGAGTGAGTGTTAAACCAAACTGACAAAGTCTTAGCACAGCAAAGCTTAGTTTATCATTTTGTGTGTTGCTGCCTTAACTCGGGCATTCCGGGCTAGATATAGAATACTATTACTGTGCGATCTCTCCAGTGATTAATAAGCATACTATATTTGATATATAAATCACGCTTATAATTTTTTCCTCATATTTCGTATAGATTTTTTAAATTCACGCATAAGAATATAAAAATAGATGTTATATCAAATAAAAGTTTTCTTACAACAACATTCTAACATGATTCTCTCAGGGGTTATAAATTCAAAATTTATATTTTCTTTGGGTATTTAAGACTCACTTTATAATATAGGGACATAAACCTATAGTATGTTTAACACCAAGTTTAAGAACGACTGAACCTAAGGAGCAGGTATAGAGAAGGGGATTTCAGAGGAAGTGCATTGTGCACCCATATTATAGTGTAAAGAGAAAGATAAAACGACACTAATAAATCTAATGTGTAAAACAATTTCCATTGCACAAGGTCTAGAGAACCTCAATCTCCCTCCGTCACTGGAAGTTCATTCTATTGCAGCTATAACGCTGTATATCTCATGACTACAGGTATATTTGCTAGGTTTTAAAAAGGTAATTTATACCAGATCATTTATTTTATGCATTCAAGCATTTTAGATGATAAAAATTAAATTTCCATAAAAATTAAACAAATCAGTATTAACAATAGTTTAACACCTTATCTTAGTAAGTCTGCCCACTGTCAGCGTGTCTGCCTTCTGAGATAACCATCCTTGATTTGATTCTCGCCTTGGGCAAAATATTTATAATTTGAGAAATTTGGGCTTCTTATTTAAATGTGAATATTTGACAGTTGGGGGGGGGGGGGGG
>CABEEJ010004068.1:56540-70863 GCA_901482245.1 Timema douglasi
GGTGTTGGAGGTGGGGGGGGGGGGGGGAGCTGGGTGTTGTGACTGTTCCTGATTTAAGTTAATTTATAATCCAAGAGCTGATATAATCAGTCGGTTAAAGAAGTGCTAGTTAAATACCTCACATATAAAAAATAGTAAAATATATCCTGTTAAATCTTTTAAGAAATACAAAATATTTTAATAGCGAAAGATAATGATAATGATTATGTTTGGTTTAGTTAGTCGCTTGTTACGCCACCTGGTATTGCCTGGTGAAAGTGAAATGGTGGGGGTTGAATAGTTTGTGAAGCGGGAAGGGGTAGGGGGGGGAGACCTGGCCTTGAACATTAGCGCTCTGTTTATACGTGCGTTACGTTACGGTACTGAGTTCGTATGTAATGTAAGTTGGGATATGATAAACAAATATATTTATTTTTCTTGCATTCAGAATTTCATATCTCTTTATCTAACTATTGACATTCCTACCTAAAACAGAATTAATTCTATTTCTCTAGTCAAGCTTATCGTATCTTTACCCCCCTCATTCTTTCTCAACCCAGTAAGATTATGGATTTGGTATCTACAGAAATGTAATGATAAATGTAGGTATCGATAGACCTAAAAATTACTTTACAAAATTCATTTGGCCTAAAATATAAATTGAAAACCCTCGGGTATCTTCGGAAAGTAGAAATTACTGTTAGTTGTTTCATCTGAATATAGGTAGCACAGCTGATGTGAGATAATTAAAATATTTCTAAAAACATTGACATGTCTCCTACATACAGCTCTACCCCAACAAACCTATAATCTTAATTCTACAAACAACAACAATATATCAGTAGTTCACATTACACTGTACCACCCATTTTGTATATGCATTTCCGGTCTTATTTCTTTGTTAGAATATCTCATGGTTATAAGATTATTATAAACGAAGATATTAGCGAAAATAAAAAATAAAGAACACCATTTTAAGCATCTTCTACGCGTGATAAAATTGAATACGTACAATCGAATGACTAAAGCAAAGTTAACAAACTCTACATGAAGATTTTTTTTAGCATGGTAAACTAACCAAACATACTGTATTTATATTGTGATATTTTTTGATAAAATTAATATCAAAACCCATTATTTGAAAAAAATGAACGCAAAAACCAATTTTTAGATAATTAAACTGGCTATTTTTAAACTTATTTAAAGAGCCTTTTATCGTTTTTGATCTTATACATAACAAAATATATTTAAACATCATTTTATCGTTTATATATTTTTATAGCTCACGCGCGAAACCAAATGTATAAAATATGTTTATTAAACTGACAACTTAACCTTTTGATTTGTGAACTATGATCGATATTATTGATTTAAATGCGAATTAAAGATAGCAACATTTCAATAATAAATAAATGCTTCCACAGTCCAGGAAATCTCAACCTAAATGTGTTTTAACGAACATATAAAGTGAAATCAGCATCCAAAGAGAAATATTTTATTTGCAGATGGAAATATGTGATGACTGTGTTAGGACCAACAATACAGATTCAGTTATTATTTTTTAGCCAGAGATATTAGAGAGATACAGCCATGAAGCAAATAACGCAAATAACGGTTTCCATGTTGAAAACTATCTGTGAAAATCTGGTTTTCGTGTAAAAAATACTATTTTTTCCGACATCCGGGACTCCTAACTGTTAAAATGAGTGCTCCTTTGTCAAAATATGTTCAGCCATTTTCTCGTTACTTATATAACCGGAAACGGGTATATCAAATTATATATATAAGACTAGTGGATTATGCAAAAAATTCTGCAATATTAATTGATGTTAAAGTTTTGCTAGGATATTTCTCCAAGGTGGTGTAAGAAAAGAATGACTGTGCAGAGGAGATTAAACAGCACAGTTTTGATAAAGATTACACATTGAAACATACTTTGATAACAGACCAGCTATTAAAGCGAAAAACAAATATATTATACTACTAATTTGATTATATAAAATGATTATTGCACATTAAATTAAAGCTTCATTGTAAACAATATTTCTTGTAAAGAATTCCACGTGTATAAGTATTTGACCCTGACCCGTAGTAGGTTCTCTTTGGAGGTTTATATCTTGATCTGCAAAAACATTGCTGAATGCAACATATAGTTTACCACGAGTGAACACGCGTCGAGATAGATAGATGCCGACTTTCTTTGAATGTCTGGCATTGGGACTTGTTGATAGTCATTGCGAATCCTAATCAAATGGGGGATGATCGAGTGATCAAGGTGGGTTGAACAGTGAGTGGAGGTCCCCATGAAGTTGTGTGTGCATGGTGTTTTTTTCAACCGACGCTTACAGTTTTTCTGAAGCCTTTTTAAGGCCGAAATTGAGTGATTTTCCGTGGATTACCAGTGATCTTTTACCGGTCTGTGTTTTGAACCATTAAATTCAAACCTTCTGTTTTTAAAGTAAAATCTTTTGGCCTCTTTCAGGGCCAATATTTCTATATTACGATTGCCGGTTCAACGAACGATTTTTAGTGTCGTTGTGAACGGCCAGTGAACGGTTGACCGACCGGCCGAACCCAAAACCGTGTGGAAGAGAAGCAGCTAAACCCTCGAAATATTAAAATGTCTACTGGATCTGACGTCGACGTCACTGGGGATGAAGAAGAAGACACCATGTCAGAGGAGTCCCAGGATGGGAACATGGACACGCCACTCATAGGAAAGGGTACCATGGAGGTACAACATGGACAAACGCTTAATACAGCAAGTAACCAGCACCAATCTGTTTTAAGTTTTGAACCTGCCTCAACTCTAAAACGGAAACACAGGGCCAAACCGGGATTTGATGTTCCAGTCCCAAAGGCGATTAAGGTAACAAATCAATTCACCGTGCTAGCTAGTGGGCAAGTCACCAATGACCAAGAGGGCACCGCTATGAAGTCAATAGACGACTCGCAGTGTGAAGAGACTTCAACCAAAAAGGTAAATACACCACTGATAGTGATTTCGAACGCAGCGGAATATAACAACATAAACAAACTCCTAAATCAGAATTTAAAAGAGGAATACAAACTCTACTGCATTGCACAGGGGATTAAAATAATTACTAGTTGCCTAAGAGACTACTCCACACTCTTAAGGATACTAAAGGAAGCTTCATTAGAACACTACACATACATATTGCAGAAGGATAAACCATTTAAAGTAGTGATCAAGGGCCTACACTCTACCATGCTATGTGACTCCTTAAGTTTGGATCTCACCGAAATGGGTTTAAACCCATAAACGTGAGAAAACTGTTTAACAAATCTTCCCCACAAATAGCGACACCTAGGCCACCACCTATCTTTGTTTGCACGCTGGAAAAAAAACCAGTCCGTCGCAAAGATCTATGAAGTAAGGGCCATAAATCACACCATTGTCAAGGTGGAAGAGTACAAAAAATTGGCGAGCACCATACTTCAGTGCCACCGATGTCAACGATTTGATCCCTCCAAAAACTATTGCTCTCAAACCCCTCGGTGCGTCAAGTGCCTCGGGGAACATTTATCAACAGCATGTACCAAGAAGAACAGAACCATGCCGGCACGCTGCGTAAACTGCAAGGAAGAGCACGTGGCATATTATAGGAATTGCCCCGTGTTTGTCAGAAAAATAGAAAGACAAAACAAACAGTTGGGAAAATCTACCCAAGTTGTACATAAGCAAACGGAACAGACTGCTCCACCCAGTCAGATCACACAACGACTTAGGAGAAATACCACACCAACGGTAACGCACGCTCCCACTGTAACGATGTTCCAAAACAACGAATATGCAAAACACTGCAACCTAGAAATATGGAGGTTTCTCACTCACCAACTCTCACCAATCCTCACCAAGTTTCGCCAAGTCCGACCGAGACCTCTCCCCGTCAAATAGGACGCACGGGCTCGCGGCGACGCATCCACTCTCGTGGCTTGGGCAACGATGACTGTCTGGGACGTGAGCCAAATCAGCGCCTCGCTCAAGCTCTAAGAAATACTGTTGCCAACTTGACTTCGCAAACATCCGCCCCTGGAATGTTCCAGGTTAGCCTGGCAATTACTGGGACGTCCGCGCATGGACCAGAGCGCTGTTCTCCACCCTTCCTTTGTTCCATGTGCCTCCCCTTCTTCCCCCCTTTACTGAGAACTTGTTTGTGGTATATAACAACGGTTGTAATTTCATAGGTCACTCATTGTATCACTGGCTTTTACCAGGTGAGGGCGCTTGATTGAAATTAATATTAGAGTAAAATCTATCAAAATTCACTTTGGTTCTAAATATGGGGGGGATACTTTTCCAAATTACTGTTTGGCGATTTTTTAATACTTATAAATTTATAAATGGGGTCCTTTTTATTTGATTTGGCGTGGTGTTCCACGATTCAAGTTTAGTAACTTTCTGGGGAGATTCATATTTGGCTTAGTACAATTTATTTACTGTAGGCGCGCCCGAACCTATATCTTGGTTCATCTATGTAATATTTAATATTGTCTAGGGTAATTTTTTGGGATATTAGTTTGTTTAGTATTAGATGCATTTTGTATGGGATAGTTAATTTATGTTATAGACGCTACGGGAATTTGGGCAACGTATTGTACTTTTACAAGCATTGTTATTGTATTAGGCTGCTTGGTAATTTAGGATAGGTCCCCAACGGTCATTGTTGGAACCTCTACTTATAATATTTAGGCTAACTAATCATGTATATTTTTATAGTTATGCGAGGCTATGTTTTATGAGAATTTTTCTTGTTTATCTATACTCCTGTTAAAGCTTATAATGTATGCGCGCGCTTGGGCGCTAAATTTAAAATATTCACTTCTAACTTTCACTCTACGTTCCTTCTGTGGGACAAGTAAAATATTGTAAGTTATGGCGGCTTAGTCTGTACTTTGGCAGGCTAAGCGTAGGCTGATTAAGCCATTAATGTACTCATCATTTATCTTACCATTGTAATTTATCTGAAATAAAAAAAGTTTCTCTTGTGACCTCATGGTTATTTTTTGGGGCACGCCTCCCGGGATCTATGTGGGCGTCACACCATGGCCAAGCAGATGACATACGCAGCTGCCGTTGTCAACCTCCCCCAAAAACCTAGCGAGACCTATTACAATACAAACGAGACTTCTGACCTAAGAGCCCTCTTTCAAATATTCAAATACATTAATCTCTCTGGCCTCCTTGCACATCTAAAAACGTACATGAGCAGGCTGAGAAATGCCCCAGACAAAACCACAAAGGCCATAATTTTATTAGAAGCCGTCACCGAATACTACTGCGATAGCAATTAATCAAACACGTCACCCAGACGACTACATGAACGTAATGTTCTGAAACGCCGATGGCGTCCTTCAACAGGCCCACGAACTGGCACTGTTATTGCAAACGTACAGTGTAGACATAGCTCTCATTTGTGAGACGCGTTTATCACCAACTAAACGTTTGAGTTTTTACGGATACGACACATACAAGACTGATAAGCCTACCGGGAGGGGCGGGAGAACGGCTGTATTAGTCAAGAAAAACCTCAATCACTACCACACAGTCATACCAGGTACGGGTAGCATAGAAACAACGTAAGTGATAGTTCCCATAACACGGAGAGAGATAATGTTTAGTACCGTGTATAGGAGCCCTTTGGTCCCATTTACAGCCGAAGACCTAAACACGCTGATGCCAAGGAAACATTTATTCGCTGTGGGAGACCTAAACTGCCAACCAAGCTGGCCGCAACTTGTCATATCATGCGGCCCTGAATAACTACGTAGTATTAGCACCGGAGGAACCGACGTTCTAACCGTCCAACAACATAAATCTTCCGGATGTGCTAGGTGTCATACTTACGGTCTTCAATCAACACCCTGAAAATTTACATACTTTGAACGAACTGGACTCTGACCACATCCCGGTTTTCTGTATTCTACTATTAAACACCAACCCCCGAAACTCCTACCTTAGGAGAAATATTCCAAACACTGATTGGTCCAAATACCAGGCCACCCTGGAAAGAGCTATACCACAAGAGTGGAAGGTAGAATAGACTGAAGAGGTGGACAATTCGCTCACCCTCCTGACGTCAACACTCCTCGAAGCTCATCGGACATCAACCACCTATGAATCCCCAATAATCAACCTTAAGAGGGATCACCCAGACCTAAACTTACTGATAGCACAGAAGAGGGAAGCGAGACATGATTGGAAGACATATCGCTCTCCGAGGCATCGGGTAGTATACAATCGACAAAGGGCCCTAGTTCGCCGTAGAGCGAAGCAGCTCAAAATGATCCATTGGAACGAGTTTATTTCGGAAACAGCCAACCGGAGGGGGGGGGGGCAGTGTCTCTGGAAGATCAATAAACAACTAAAAGGGTGCACCCAAAGAACTAGAACTTCAGCCATTCACGGACGGCAGGGTATGACCTACACAGCCGTGGATAAAGTCGAAGCTATAGCGAAGTATCTTTAAGACCAATTTAAACCAAACAGCGTGCCCCAGGACGAGAAATTCTCAACAGTGGTTAAAGACGAGGTAAATCTATTCCTCGAAGAACCTTCTGAAGTGCCACCACCCCCAGTGTCCAAACTGGAAGTGGAACAGGTAATAAGGAGGCTGAATAAGAAGAAAGCCCCGGGAGCGGATAGAATCTCAAACGAAATGCTGTGCCATGCCCCGGTTACAATCATTATTCTTCTGACTGCCATATTTTCCACCGCGCTAAGGTGGAGCTACTTTCCAGAAGTTTGGAAGTTGGCGGACGTGATATCCATACCGAAGCCAGGCAAGGACTCCAAATTTCCACAGAACAGGAGACCTATAAGCCTACTTAGCAGTCTTGGAAAGGTGTACGAGAAAATCACTCTCGAAAGGCCGATGAAACAATTTGCCAAGGAACACCGTATACTCCTTGATACTCAATTTTGATTCAGGAGTCACCACTCCACAGTACACCCGATCACCAGTTTTATAGAAGAGACTACAGATAGCTTCAACAGGAAGGAGACTATGCTTGCTGTTCTCATGGGTGTGGAAAAGGCTTTCGATAAGGTCTGGCACGCGGGATTTCTTCGGAAAATGATAACCTTAAACTTCCAAAAGACATACATTCACGTGGTAAGGAACTTCCTATGCGGACGCTACTTCAGAGTGAAGATGGAAGGAAAGAGATCATCCTATCACATCATCAGAGCGGGATTGTCTCAGGGATCCGCCTTATAACCTTTTCTCTACAGCGTATATGTCGCTGACATCCCTACCAATCCAAAAGTTAGGGTTAGGCTATTTCCTGACGACACTGTTTTTTTCACTTCACACAGAAACATCAATTATGCTGTTAAACATATGCAAAGGTTCCTGGACCAGTTCGGCGACTGGCTGGAGAAGTGGAGGATTAAAGTAAACCCGGCAAAATCCACGGCCATCAGAATATCTAAAAGAAGGATTCAGCCACAGGACCAGTTTAGGATTCTGGGTGAACACATCCCCTACTCAAACGAACTTAGATACCTACATGTTACAATAGACTCCCACCTAAATTGGAAACCCCACGTTTAATACACGAGGAAAAAGGCGATGAGGGTCATCGTCAGGAACTACTCACTCTTCAAGAGCCAGCAGCTGAACATACAAACGAAACTTCTCCTCTACAGAAGTCTGATCCTGCCGCTACTCGTTTACACCTGCGAAGCGTGGAGCTATGCTGCCTCAAACGTATTGAATCAACTCCAAGTGATCCAAAACAGAGTATTCAGATGTATACTTGGTGTAACAACAAGAACAAACAACGCGTTCATCCATGCAGAGACTGGGACCAAGACCCTAAGAGAGCTATACGAAGACCGAGACAGAAGCTTCTACAGCAATACCATATTGATAGAGGAAAACGAAATAGTCAGAAACCTTGGTTAGTACAACCCCAGAAAACCCAGGAAATACAAAAAGCCAAGACTGGAGTAGAAGGTCCCTACCCAGCTCCACAAATCCACAACTAGCCTGTACTAGTGCCCATCACCTATGTCCTAAGCTAACCCATCCACTCTAGACAACTTGACAAAGGTCAAGCAATCATTTTTTACAAATTCGCAATCACTTATTCATCCCTCCCTTAGTGTATAACATGAATTTTGTGCTTTATTTCAGCTCATCGAGCAATCACACACCCCAACTTACACATTGAGTCTGACTGCACTCGTGTCTACTATCACAGTGTACTAGGGCCTGATATAGCTACTCCACAACACAACACGCTCTCCATTTCACACCTCCTCTCCTAAACTCCATTTGCTTCCCACAATAAATAAACACTTTCACAAAAAGAGGTCATGGTCTGTGACTACAGATCGGTACTCTTAGGTAGTAACAAGCCAACTACCTTCTCTGAGGGTCACTCCAAGGTACATACTATTTCTCCCCAGGATTGAACCCATTTCCACATATATCAATACTCCTTTCGTTTATAAGCGAAAACAGTTCCCCGTTTGACACTTTCCCTTGTTTGCTTGTCTATCAGCTCTGTGTGTCAGAGCTGATAGACAGGCAAACAAGGGAAAGTGTCAAACGGGGAACTGTTTTCGCTTAGAAACGAAAGGAGTATTGATATATGTGGAAATGGGTTCAATCCTGGGGAGAAATAGTATGTACCTTGGATTGCCCTGTTATTACTTTCACCTGAAATGCATATAAGTGCATTTGTTGAACAACCATGCAAACTCCATTTACTAAGCAATGACCTAAATTCATATTTCGAATCAACATGACAATTACACTTTTTTCAGCTGTAGGAGATGAGGTGGCATACTTGATGGTGATGTAGAATGCAGGTATTCTATAAGTAGGATGTACTGTCTCACTTTCTGTTTCGATGAAGTCATTGCTAAAGTATTGCTTAAGTATTATGAGCTTCAAGACATCTGTGTTTATTTTATCACAGGCTTCCTTAAAAAGATATATACAATTGTTTTAGACATATAGGGCTGGGAATTACAGTGTATGGTGTTTCCAAATACATGAGTTATTAATGTATCTTGTCTGATTACATGATCTTGTATATGGAATATATTTTATGCAATGGTAGGGGGAATTTGGTTTGATCCGAGTTCTATCAACCATTCGGATAGTTCCAGTTGAGATGGGTTCACATACATGTTTTTGGTCTAAGTCTTTTAACATATATTCAGATTTTAGATTTCTGTATGCAATATTCGATTATTTGAACTCTGCTACCTTGAGGAACAACTGGAAAGACCTGTTGGAAATCACCTTTGAAAACAAATATTTTAACGGCCATTGGTGAGTTGTTCTGTACTATGTCCCTTAGAAGATCAATGCAATTGATGGCCTGTGCTGGTAACATTGATGCTTCATCGGTGAGTATTAGTGACGATTCTTTCAGGGTAGTTGCTTGAGAAAATGTAGCGTAGAAGTAGTGTGTGGGTGAGTGTGAAAATGAAAGTGTGAGTGTGACGTGGGAAAAACTGAGCGTAAGAGACTTAGAATGAGCAATTGAGAAAGATCGAGTGAGTGTGAGTAAGAGATAGTGAGAATATATGTATGTGTTAGAGGGAGAAGTACTGGGAGAAGAGGGAAAAAGAGTCTATGTGAAGAGAGAGAGAGTATGTGTGAGAGAAAGTGTTTGTGAGAGAAAGAGAGAGAGTATGTGTGAGAGAAAGAGAGAGAGTGTGTAGGAGAAAGTAAAATAAATATGTGATGGAGAAAGCTTGAGAAAGTGTGTGTGTGTGTGTGAAAGAGATAGTGTAAAATGTTGGGAGAGATATTGTGTGAAAGAGAGAGTAATGTTGAGGGCATGGGAAAGAGATTTTGATAGAGAAAGTTAGAGAAGGAGATATTAGTTTAGAAAGAAAAAATTTAAGTGACAATTTAAGAGAGTGTTTAAGAGAGTTAAAGAGAGAAATTGAGATAATTAGTTTGATATAAGAATAGTTTGATATAGAGATAGTGTTTTTAGATATAGAGAGAGTGAGAGTGATTTAGTGAGAGTTTAAGAGAAATAATTAATTTGAAATATCGAGAGTGAGATTGAGATAGAGTGAGAGTGATTTAGAGAGAGTTTGAGAGAAAGGGAGTTTGAAAGAGAGCGTTTGAGAGAGATACATCAAAACCATTATTTGAATAAAATTAACATAAAAACACATTGTTTGAAAAATAATGAACTCCTACACCCATACTTAGGGAGTTAAAATAGCTAGTTCTAAAAAGTATTCAAGATCATATATTTTTGAGCTTATAACACATACCAAAACATATTCAAACATGATTTTATCAGGTGTGAAATAAAACTTAGACAATATTTTAAAGAACTTAACAACTTAACCTTTTAACTATCGAATTATGCTCAGTATTATTGATTTAAATGCGAATTAACGATAACAACATTAAAAAAAAAGTTTCCTCCCTTCACAATTTAGATGTGTTATGACTAGCATCCAAAGAGAAAAATTCATCCAAAGAGAAAATTGTGATGTGCTTGGACCAACAAATAAAGATCGAGTTATTAGTTTTAGCCAAAGAGATATATTTTATTTAGAGATTTACAGCCATGCAGCAAATAACGTTTTCCATGTTGACTAAACAAAAAATTAAAAATGGAATATTCTATGTGAAAATTGTGTTTTCGTGGAAAACTACTATTCTTCCAGACATCCTGGACTCCTAAAAGTTAAAATAAGTGGTCGTTTGTCAAAATCTGTTCAGTCCTTTCCTCGTAATTTCTATTACAGGAAATAGGCTAATCAAATCATATAAAGGAATATTAGTATGCTCCTGAGCCTACATATTTACAGAGAGTTTCGTTTCAATAGCTGGAATTTCAATATTTTGTTTTCTTTTTGTAATTACTCAAGATATTTTTTAATTGTTTCAGTCTTATTCACAATTGGTTGACCTGTTTCGTTGCTTATGTTTTGAGAGACACTATGAACAACAGTTACACCTTCTTTGGTTTCCTTTTTATGAATATTTATAGAGTATAGTATATCGCCCATGGACGTGCCTGACTGCAATTTTGGAAGTCGACTTTATTTCCAGCTTTGTGGTGGGGGAGGGAGTAGGGGGAGGACACACATTATTACCAACGTTGTAATTCTCTATAATCCCTACTTACATAACATAAATGTAGCCAAATCTAATATTACCTTTTAAATAATTATTTCGACACCCTCAGTTGAACATTAATATTCATTCAAGATCTTCACCACACTCCAAATTGATTCATGAATAGGCCTACATACAAGAGGGTTATTCATTTTAAATTGATTAGTTAACACATAATTAAAGTGAAAATTGGTGTCACAAAACACCTTACTTCTTTCATTAACTACCGTACTTATAAATTTGTTTGTGTATTATACAATACATTATGATTGTGTATAAAACATATTTATGTAATACAGCCACTTGATTTATTACATTTGAAAAAAAAATCACAAGTATATTTTTAGGTGAGATGGATAACTTGATGTATGAATGGACTTTCCCATAGGGTAAAAATATTGGGGGTGACATTCTCCAAATATTTTTATTCGCCATTATATCACTTTCTATTTGTTTCGTATATCTAATATCATGCCTAGATTCACAGGTAATATTTTCCCCTTGGATAACATTTTTGGAGACACCCCAAATAATGGAGGGTACAACAGGCATTTTTTTTTCCTTAGTAAAATTTAGCAGCTAGGCCTGAAGATCTTATTCATAATTATCATGATAAAATTTTCTGAGCAAATAAAATTCGAATCAGGACTCAATTTACCATCCCATTCCGTGGTGAATACATCTTCGTCTGGCATCAGAATATTTAGGAAAGTATTGTGTTTAACACCATATACATTAGATAGATTACTTTTATTGAAAACGGCAACAGTAGTATTAGTACGATACTTTTCTTAACATTTAACGCATAAATTATAGGAAAACTTACAAAAAAACACCAGCATTTACTGATCACAGTGACCTTGGTAGCATACTTCACATAAATAATAAGCTAATAACGAGATCGACACCGCACAATCACATGTACTAAACAGAAGAAAGCTCGGCTAGGTCACGAGCCGACATCACAACAGCGCTGTGCGCTGAGGTATAGCTGGCTGCTGGCCGGTATAAGGAACGAGCCTAGATTGTACACTAGTAACCTCAGTGATCTCTATACTATACTGGATAGACATACACACAAACTTGCAATGGACCAAATCGTGACGCTTAAGTTTGTAATCTGCTTTGTTGCGAGGAGACACACAAATTTAACAGTTTCCTTCGACGTTATTGTGCAAAAACTGGTTTCTGGTGAATAAAAGTATTACTGTTTGAACATAGGGAAGTATTATAACCTGATTGGGTGAAAACAAATTTACTTTAAAGGATATACATTAAGTTTTAAAGTTAATACTGTACAAATACGAATACAATTTTTAATAATTATATTAAAATATGTAGCTATCGCTCATGTTGTTTACATTCTGCCAAGACTACAATCTATTTTAAGTTGGCTATTAGCTTATATATTGGTTTCATAAACAATATAATAATATTGAAAGTTGGATAACTATAATGAAAAAGGTAACTTACAACTTAATTACATTTGTTTGAATGACAAACTTTGTGAAGTAGTTTTACATCCAAACTATCATTTAGGTAATAGGTTTGTAGTAAATATTACAATATTACAGTATATTTAAAGTTGGCTCTTAGCTTGTATAGCCTATTGCTTTCAGAAGCCATATTTATTATTATTTTTATTTATTATTATGTTCAATAACGTTAATGAAATAAGGTATGTTAACATTTAATTACATGTGTTTGAATGTTGTATATAATGTTGAATGTTTGTGTAGAAGTTCAAACGCTCATTTAGGTTATATGCTTGTAGTAAGTATTACTATATTAGCTTACATCGACTTATTTAAATAAACAGATCACGAGTGTTGAACTTATTATCCTCGTCAAACCTTTTACTAATGCATTTAATTCATTTTTAAAATAGTAAATTTAAACTATTTCTATTGGTGCTCATTGCAACAATACCTTCACGTAAACGAACCATAGTTACCATTCTTGCAGTTGTGCCCTAAATGTAGGTATGTTTTCAGCTATTTTATGGTTTTTAGCGTAAATTAGTTATATTTATTATATAGTAAATTTAAACTACTTATTTTGTTGTTAAATGCAGAGTCTCCACGTAAGCGAGAACATATTTATGCAAAGACTGCAACCATTAAAAAAAATATATTTTGGTTCCTTATGTGGCTTTATTGACACAAAAAAAAACTATTGCCAACACGTGTCTGAAATAATGCTTTTGGTAGTTTAGATCAGAGTTTACCAAAGTGTGAGGTGCGAGGGGATTTCAGATGAGGCACAGCATCGTTTTATTTGTGAACCAATTGTTCACTTTCTCAGACTTGCTAAAGATCTGATTGACTGAAAAAATGAATATTCTGTTTGACTTACGAAGCAATAAAATTAATTTGGATGCTTGCATCTACATGTTATTTGTATGAAAGTAATTTCTCGACAAGTATGATAATTCTAATTACAGAAATCGACTGTAAGTTGGAAAAGGCCTTTCTTTGTGTGTGTTATAAAAACAGATGATGACATAAACCATCTCCATGATAGGAAAAAACTCATTAATCCAAATGGCAAGTTCATATTTTTCATAAATAGTATTTACGTCATTAAATTCTAAAACAAACTTGATATTTTATGTATGTTTTCCAAAACCATACTATTCTTTATATTTCACAACTTACAACGCTCTTATCAGAAATTATAGAAATCAATGAAATAAGAAATGCCTCGTTTTTGTATTCTAAAGTAAAAAGTTATTTTTATTCTAAGAAAATGAAGCTTAACAATTACTTTTAATGTTCAAGTTGAAAACGTGCCACCACAGATTTTAATAAAGTTTACTCTGAAGTATGAACATCAAACATTACCGGATTGATAAAGTAGTTTATTAACCGAGGTATTAAAAAGAACTAAACACTAAATACATAACAGGCAAGAACATACTTTAAACAGAACTACCAACTTATGCATAAAAATGTACCAGTATTAATAAATAAATAAATAAGTGTTAAATTGCTATACCAACACTTCACCTCAATTTAACATGCTTTAAATGTGCACTGATAGGAGGCAAATGTGTTATACATGGATGCTTGCTAATAGTGGGTGCAAGAAACAAGGGTGTGAAGGAGGTAAATGTTGGGAACATGAAGGAATACATAATCTATAATGCATTCAATCCCAGCCACTTACATAGTTGTTTAAACTTAGTAACATTTAAGCTTTTGGTTAAAATG
>CABEEJ010004069.1:0-18953 GCA_901482245.1 Timema douglasi
TAGGTTAAAATCTCGGACGAGTGAAATGGGCTGATTTTTCCACTCACCCTCTCCCGCGCAGATGTGGGTGCAACCTTCCCAATTCCTTGTCTATTTGCGTCAATTTGATTTTTTCTGGAAATTAACAGGGAAAATTAAATTCAAAATGAATATAAGAGGTTAGTGTTTCATGATATTTAAGAATAACTTTTTTTTTGTTTTACAAATAACAAATAATTTATTTTTGAAAATTTTAATTTTGTTAAATATATTAGAACAAGTTGGTTTAAAGTTTATATTTACAGATTGGTTATTGTGATCAAACAAATTATGTATTTGTTCGTTTTTATTAATAAAACATTGTACTTATTAATTGGTCACATATTTCAATCAGAAATATTATTATAGAATAATAATTGATTTTGTTCACTTTTTGGACATAAAATTTCTATTTTATATTATGAATATATTTTTCACTCTATTTTATTTAAATTAACCAGAACCCTAACAAATTTTGTCTCTGTAAAATAACATTCAATTAATATTTTTATTACATGTGACTATATTTTATCTCCATCACTGGAAAAAAAACTAGATCCTTGGGTAGCTCCCTATTTATTTCCGCCGAGCCTGAACTATTTACAGTTATATTTCATTCGCGCTAACTCTCTCACCGAGGATGGACGTCTTTCTCCGGTAATCCGTCTAGAGGGGTAAACGCTAACTACTTTTATAAATACAAAACATATATTGTTGCGTCAAAAGTCCCGGGTTCGAATCCCGTATCTAGGTGTCAATGATGGAGTAAGCATAAATAATAGCTTTTGGCTTTTTTACAATTCAACCCAGTGCAAATTATGCTACATCTTAAATTTTATTATTCTGTTTCTCTCTCTCATTTGAGAAAAGATATCCAGATGGAGTTGGAGGGTTCATTTGTCAATGATGCGCAAATCTGGATACACATATAACCCTGTGAAGTAAGGGTTCAAGTCCTATAGATGGTATCAAACGCTAATTACTTCACATTTCAAACCCTGGCAAATGGTGTTACACATTTCACCTGGTCAAAATCAGATCTTATCTCCCATTTCTCCGAAGAGATTATTTTGAATCTCTGTCGCGCGTGTGTACCGAGGCCGATTTTCTCCATCCTCGTCCGTGTCTTGTGCCCTTGATGGGTAGTAAGACGCAGATCTAAATACCGATAAGCTTAACTTCATGGCTATTAGCCGGGGAGGTAGGTGGTATTGAATCCAGGTGTACCGTGTTTCTCTGCCTTCACACAAATGCAGGTACATTTTATATCTTCCTCGGCCCAGATATTACTTAATAATCTATGCAGTTATATATTATTTCGTCAAAATATAGTTGCAAACATTAAATTCAAGTTACTCAATTCAATATTACCTATGAATTAATGTAAGAGTTATATATTATTCAGACAAAATATAGTTGCGAACATTAAACTATTTGTTCTGCTATAAGTGGCTTGAGGAATAAAACTGTGGTTTTACCTTTATACGTGGGTAGAAATCTACCGTCACAATGAATTTTATACTTGCATCGATGATCACATGGTCTAAGATGTCACTAGATGGCCAATGACAAAGTGATCGACGTTTGATTTTCTCACTACAATCAAAGGCGGGTACACATTCTACCTGGTCTAGGAAAAACTGGTCAACCTGCAAAACCCCTTTAAAAATTGTGTGAGGTACGACCGTACTATCAGATATCAGCTGTGCTAAAGATATCGAGGTTCAAATCCCGGTGTGCACGTCGTCTAAAATTGTATACTTGCATCAATGGTCGCATGGTCTAAGGCGTCACAAGACGGCCGATGACAGAGTGCACGAAGTTTGATTTTTTCTCTATAATCAAATGCGGGTACATATTCTAACGGGTCTAGAAAAATCTGCTCAACCAGCAAAACCCATTCGAAAATGGTGGGGGTGCATGAAGTACGACCATTCTAAAGATATCGAGATTCAAATCCCGGTGTGCACACCGTCTAAATGTCAGGCTCGTCTAATTATGTAAGGGGCTGAAATCGAATCCCCAGTGGTGTACGATGTAGGTATTTATCCCTCCGGAATATTTTCTTAATCATCACTACCGCACGTTTTGCCAGAAAGGGTATGTGTCACTCATACAGTCATGGTGGGGGAGGTCGTGGATTAGAATCTCGCTCGGGTGAACAGGGGGTGGTTTTATACTCTCCCTCATTCCATGTAAACTCTGTAACATTACTACTTTACTCCTCTGGTCCATGACGGATACCTACATCCACGCATGTCGAAAGACGGTACCAAACAACCAATTTTAGTAGACTTTTGTGTTGGGGGATAGAGGCGCCTAACAGAGGATTTCGGGGCCCCTGATTGTGCATAATTAGAGCTGTGTCAATTCTCTCTAGTTGTTAGAAAACCCATTAATACTTTTGGGGGTTGCGACATTGCGATGACTAGTTGCAACATCAGCGGGAAAATAACCCATTTCCGAGGGGAAGGTTTCCAGAGTTATTGACCTAGCTCACAGTTACAAGGTCACGATCTATTCTTGTCTTGTCGCACCACCAAATTGGTGCCTGCCATCAGGTAAAACCCATTAAACATAGTGGGTTGCAACACCGGGAAAACCCATTACCCAATAAGGGGTTGCAACACATTCCTATAATGAGGGGAAGTGAAAGGGAGTCTCGCAACTGCCAGCCACTCGGTGGCCCACACTCATCTCTAAGCGACCCGCCAGAGAATATGTAAGTCATGCCTCGCCTCTTACGCACTCTGTGCCTGGCCGCCTGTTCATCTCCTGGACATAAAGGATGCTCACTAGCGCTTGCGCCCAGCGCAGTGGACAGCATGCCAATAAAAACTCCAAAGTCCCATTCTAATCCTAATTAATGAATAAAAACCCTTTAATCTCAAATAAAAAAGCTATGAGGGTACATAAAAAACAAATAAAAAGCTATGAGTATACATAAAAAACCAGAAATTACAAGTACCAACATGTTTGGAACAAGAACCAAAAAGTTTGGAACACGGGAAAGGGATCATGAAGGGGGGAGGGGGTCAAGAGTAAGGCAGGAGGAGGGAAGGAAGGCGCGAGGGGAGGGGAAAACCAACAGCCAATCAGAGAGGGAGGAGGCATGATCACGTGACCAAATTCAGCCAATGATAGCGCTGTTGTGACAGGTCGAGAACACTACTGACAGATATACTCTGATTTTAAAGTTTTCGCACTGCTTACAGGTTTACAGGGAGGATTCACAAAATACTGTTGGTTTTTTTTTGCTTGTTGGACAGCCGAGACACCAAGAAGTCAAGGAATGGCCTATGAGGAAATTTTACATTGCTGGAAAGGAAAATATGAAATTTACTCCATTAGTAGAGCCGAATAAAGTCATTTTGCCTCTGCTTCATATAAAGTTAGGCTTAAAGAATAACTTTGTAAAAGCTCTTGATAAAGAAGATCAGGCCTTAATTTACTTGGAAAAAAAAATGTTTCCCTAGTTGAGTGAAGCAAATCTAAAAGAAGATATATTTATGGGGCCACAAATTAGGGCATTTTTAAATGATCCAACCTTTGATACTAAGCTTACAAATATCGAGTTATCTTCTTGTTACAATTTCAAAGTCATTGTTTACGGCTCTTTGGGCAACAGAAGAGACGATACATATTTTCCCATTGTGAGTTGTTTATTCTACAACTACAAGAATATGGGGTGTAGGATGTCACTAAATATTCAATTTTTATATTCGCATCTTGACTTTCTCTCAGAAAATTGTGGTGCTGTTAGTGTCGAATAGGGTGAACATTTTCATAAAGATATCCTGACCATGGAGCATCGCTACCAAGAACACTGGAATCCTTCGATGATGGGCGATTACTTTTAGTTTCTTCTTAGGGAGAATGATGAAACACCTTACAAAAGAAAAGCATCGTCATCGCATTTTGTCAAAGAAAAAAGGCATTAAACTTTTAAAATACTAATAGCATGGCTCAATGTGGATTATTTCAGTGCTTTTTGTTGGTTTAAATTAGATTGTAAAATAAAATTGACATTACATTTTTTACATGGAAATATCATGGCTAAATGTGGATTATGTTGGTTCTTTTTGATGGTTTTAATTATTTCGTCAAAGAAAATTGACGTTTAGCTTTGTAAATATTAATAACATTGCTTAATGTGGATTATTTTAGTGCCTTTTGTTGGGTTAAATTAGTTTTTTACGGTATCAATTAAAAACATTCGTGATTTCTCGAGCCAAGTTTTTTTTGTATTTAAAATGGTAAATAGTTGGTAATGTCGTTTATTTTATTTGTATTAACGCTGTGTATCTTGAAAATGTGACATAATAGAGAGAATATATTTTTCCGCTTAATTCAGCACCCGAAAATTAGTTATATTCACCCATTTACAAACCAGATACAGATTTTTTTTTAAATTTTTTGACCAGTCTTGTCAATGAAATTTTACATATAACGTTAAACATGTTTATTTAATTTGGGCTTACACTTACAAAGACTAGATATGTATTCATAAAAATCTATAATTACTCTAATTAAAAACAGCTATCATTGCGGAGTAAAATTGAACATACATAATTTTATAAACGAAACGTATGCTTAGGGGTTGGTTTTTGTGTGTATATCACGTGTTAGCACTACAACTCCTAAACTTAATTGGATACATCTATTTTTTTATTAGCACCATGTTTTACTACGCGTACTAATTCTATAATCGTTAAGGGATGGGGAAGATTGAATTTTAGAGGAAGCGTAGTTATATTTGCATAGAGGGATAAAGAAAAACCACCCTCAATACACCCTACCAAGATTAAAACTCCAATCTTCCCGTGTCAGCAACCAACTTTATTAGTAGAGTGGTGCCTTAGACCACGAGGCCACATTAGTGGGTTATTTCAAACTTAAATCCAAATATAAATTAAAGGAAATACACACGATAACCTGATTTTAGTTTATTTCGATAATTTATAATACATTTAGAAATAGGAGTGAAATAATAGGTAATTTATGGGCATGTATGCAACGCGAAGGTGGTCAAGTTTTTTTTTCTTTCTCTTTATTATTTAGTCTAGGTGCATTTCCTCTTGGATCAAATCTTTTTTGAGTGTACTGAGATGCGGTTTACCTTAATGTTAAGAGTGTGCAAAGGTCACTTTCAAAATGTGAAGTTAGTCAGATTGATGCTTGAAACATGTGAAGCAAAGCCAAATTAGAAGATAAAGTCGTTGTTTTTAAATACATGCGCTAATAAGTATTTAAATATCCATTAAATGCACATGGTTATTGATATCTATTTATTGATAAACAAAACACACACTATTAATTTATGTTTACATATCTGAATGTATCTATGCTTACGTTATTTAATTACTTGTTTTGTTTTTTAAAACTGTTTGGTAGCTATTCTAAAAATAACACTGGTCAACAAAGATTTTGCCACAGGGCCACTCAAGATTAATCTTTAGTAAGTATACACTTCCATTTATTTCAAAACGGGTCTCAAAATATTTTCTATCACCCATTATTTTGATGTTATATTCCCATTAAAATTAGCCAGTGCCTAAGGAATAACTCTCCCCAGAGAAGTGAGCAGGGTGTTAACTAATATTAGTTAAGTTGGGAGAACGGATTCCCCGCTTTGTGACAAAACCTCAAACCTATATTTTCAAACACAAACTGTTCAAGATCATGATAATGAAGTATGGCACACTTTGTACATAATGATTCAGTCATTTGCTTGCTTTCTGTCTTAATCAACACTCCTGTCCAGTTGGTGGTCAGAGTTCGTTCTGTAAACATCTAACACAAAGCGTTTTTCTCACATACGAGTAAGGTTTTATTTATTTAGTTCAGTTTAATGTTTTTGTAGCTAGGTCCACATTGTATAGTGTTTAGCATACCGAGTGGCACAATGCCTAGAAATGGTGTTAATAAACCGGACTCTTTTTGCTACATTTGTGGTGAGCTAATATTTAAAAATAGCAAACGTGATTTTACTCCGCTAACAAGGAATATTTAATTTGGATGCAAAATTAGTGACCAAGATAAAAATTGGGCCCCTCATTTTTTTTGTGTCACTTGCGTAAGACTCTTCCCTGGTTGGTCAAAGAGTTCTTGGCATATGAGCTTAGCTGTTCCAATGATTTGGCGGGAACCAAAAGATCACAATACAGATTGTTACATTTGTCTTTTAAACATTTCAGGCAACAATTCTTAATCAGAGTACACTATGACTTATCTTTATTAATCACCTGCCATGAGTCCTGTGCCTTAATTTGAAATTTTTTTGCGCCAAATCCTCCAGAAAATGTCATATTTAATGTTAATGAACATGAAGAAGAGCCTTTGGAGAATGTTGTTGATGATGATGATGTTAGGATGGATCCAAAATTCGAAAATGTATTTTCGTCTTCTGAACCACATTTACTTACTTAAGAGATTTCACTGACCTTGGTCAAGAGTTGAACCTATCCAAAAGGCAAAGAGAATTTCTAGGCTCAAGATTTAAAGACTGGAATTCAGTCCACAATTAAACCAAAGTGGGTGTTTTTAAGAAATAAACATAGTGATAAAGTTTATTCTAATATTGAAGTAGTTGATCACTACTACAATAAAAAGAAGTGGCATTTATTTATTGAATTTTCTAAAATAACTTGAAGGCTATGCTACTCACATTAGAAATATATTTCTATCGCTGCCATTAGCTAAGTCTGCCTATATGAATGAAAATATGTAATTATTAAATTTCCTCTGGAAGTAAACCATTAAGAAGAATACAAAATAGTGTATGTGAGGACTAGAAAGTCATTGCACTTTTGCTGCTGCTGTTTTCTTTGTGATTGGTACAGCATAGACTGGAGAGATCATTACAATCAGAGACGATGGCCAAAGCGAACACCACTAGTCCCAGAAAGAATATATAACTATCAATGCACCACTTGTTGATCCGTAAAATATGTATCTACCTTTCCTCCATAAAAAGCTTGGTCTTACGAGGAACTTTGTTAAAGAAATTGTTGGTAGTTACCTTAGATTTACATACCTAAACTAAAATTCCCGAGAATCATTGATGGAAAGAATAAAGAGGGGATCTTTATAGGACCTCAAATAATATAACTGATTAAAAATTATAACTTTGATGGTCCGTTAAACCAGGCTTAAGATCTGCATGGGATTCTTTCAAGGGTATTTGTCGGAACTTTTACGGAAACATAAGGCAGAAAAACTACAAATAGTGAGTGATATGGTAAAGGCGACCTGGTGGTCTAGGGGTAATGTGTCAGACTTATATGATGGCGGCCGGGGTTCAATCCTTGGTCCCGGCAAAGGTTTATCTGATTACCAAACCCTTCCTTCACCTCTGACAAGACATCTTGTGAATGTGAGGAATGCCAGGTCTCCACCGTGGTTCGGATTCCACGTTAAACTGTAGGTCCTTCATTTCATCTCACANCCTTCACCTCTGACAAGACATCTTGTGAATGTGAGGAATGCCAGGTCTCCACCGTGGTTCGGATTCCACGTTAAACTGTAGGTCCTTCATTTCATCTCACATTCACCCTACCATTGCACATTAGCCTAAGTGCGTACAACCCGAACGGATAGTAAGACGCGGTGATAATAATAATAATAATAATAATAATAATAGATATGGTAAAATCTTACAAGATCAAGGGATTTAGCGTGTATTTTAAGATATATCTCTTTGATACACATCTAATGGTTTTTCTGGCAAATCTTGGAGCAATTAGTAATGAAAACGGTGAACGGTTCTACCAATATATTTCCAGAATGAAAACCTGGTATTAGGGGAAGTGGAGTACAAGTATATTTGCTGAAAATTGTTGTACTCTTAAGAGGGATGTTCCTGAAACCAAATACAGCCGAAAATCCTACACCTCTAACTTTTAGGGGAGAGAGTCCTTCACTATGTATGATTTTTTAAATAGACGTAGCACTAAATCTTTAAGTGGATGTCACTAATAGCCCTTACGTGATAGATAAGTTCTAAAAATAGACTTTCATTCAACACAAAAAGTGCTTTTAAATTCACCTATTTTCGCTTTAAGAAACAAAAGCAATGGAAAAAAAAATCTGTTACTCAGTATAATTATATCAGGAAATATATCAAGTTTAGTCAGTTTTTAAAAATAAAAAATGGAAGTTTTCTTCTTTCTTCGAAATGTGTTCATGTGGCGAAGGTTATTGTGAGTGTAATATTCTAAGCGAGAGAATATTGATTTTAAACCTCGACATTTCAAAGCTTCACACATCCCTACTAAATTATGGTTTTTCAATCTCCCTCTATGCAAAAAATAGCAACACTTTCGCTAAAATATATTCTACCTATCCCAAGCTTCTTAGTAAAAATATGAGAATTACCTGTAAGAAATGTAGTTAAAAAAATATTTGCTAAACAAATTAGCGAAAATAATCTAAAAGTGGTGTATTAACCTGAAATATGACAATATGAATGTTGATTTATACTATTGTATGAATATATGCATCCGTATAAGGAAAATAAGTGTGTCCGTGTGTTTCTGAGAGAACATTCAGAAAGGAATCGGGACGCAACAGAAATACCTTATTTGTTTCTTTCAACTCCCACCAGGCGAAGCACTGAAGGGGTTTCCAGTTGATCGAACAATGGGTGGAACGGCAACTGTCTTCCCTTCCCTCTTTTCAGTAATTCCCAACCACCCACTCTCGAGGAACAGACTCTCTATTCCCTGGTGGGATGTTTTTATTCCTCCCTTGACTAGATTGTAGAATAGAGGGTTTGTGCGCTGCTTCGCCTACTCGCTTTATAGGCTCGCTGACTCCCCTCCCCTCCCCCTCACACTGAAACCTTTATGTTCCCTATATATATTTTTTTTCGTTGGAGCCCATTGAAAGAGAAGAACCGCACTGGATTTAACTCGAGAGTAGGTGGCGCGCCTGACGGGGATACTGGACAACACGGAGAACTTCACTCTGTCATTGTCCGTATTCACTACAGCCAGTCAGTGGCGTGCCAAGATAGTGTAAAATAATAAGCGAAGGCTTCTATTTTTGCCTTCCGTCTTTTTGGTCATCCGGGATTTATTTGTTTAATCTAACTACACTAATGGAGTGTTAATGAGAAAGCTTAAAATTTAGAGAAAATTTACCCACATTTGTGTGAAGAAAGAGCTAGACATTATTTAGAAGAAAAACATATCCAGTAACTCCAAAAAGAGTTTTAATATTGACCTTTCTGCCACTGTAAAATCAAAATATTATACTGAAATTTAGTAGACGTACCCACTTACCCATGCAATAGGAATAATTCCATTAGTGATTAGGGAATAAGTAAATTATAATATAGAGGAACAACACACCTACTCTCATGAAAGAACAGCAGTAAGCTATTAATGGAAAATATATTTTAGTATACCAAGATGTAATTCAAACTACCAACCTAATCACTGTCACACTAAATCAGAAGAGACTGATGCTTTATTACGTTTGACCACTTGTGTGTGAGAATAGAGCGGGTGGGAACGAGGGGGGAGGGTGATATCTAAACGAGTTTGGCGTCGGTCTTCGATACTTTTTTAGCGGTTTATTTTTGGATTTATATTTTAAAAAAGGAATGTCATTCCAATAAATTATGTGAAAAATAGTTCACATTATGAATTACTTGAATTTATATGCCTAAAGATTTGTAATTTTTTAAATTCACATTCTGACTTTCAATTATCTTATAAGATTTTTAAAATGTTCTTTACATGCGCACACGTGATCATGTAGATGGTGGTAACTGGAAATATTATGAAAACATGGCTCTATTCAAGCTTTGCATGTCGAAAATATTTACTACCTGTTTAAGGGTATGTAAAACAATCCCATTCGTAAACGTCTAAGAAATATGGCTAGATGTGTTGTATTAGAGTAATCGTTCTTGCTTAAATTAGTTTGTTAGTTGTTGGCTGATAAAATATGTGTTTAGAAAGTATACGTTGGCTATCCCAACAAAAATGTAATGTATCCTAAGGTCAACCTCGGTTGTCTTGGGGTAAAGTGCTTGTCACATGACCCGATGTTCGTGCGTTCACACCCTGCCAGTATTGACGGATTTTATTAAGTAATAGTAGCATAGCTCCCTTCAGATGAGAGGTAAAGCCATCTGTCATATTATGATTGTGGGAAGTTAAAGAAGCCGGATATGTGAGTTAAAATATCTTTCCTGGCAAAATTAGTAGCCCTTTCACGTTCACCTACAGAAATTTTCATCTGCTGAAATAATTCGTCGGTTCTCAAATTGCATGTTAAATATTCAAATAAATAAATAAATCTTAAGAAATAATCTTTCAAAATAGCACTTCAGTCTGAATCTTATTTGGTTAATAATACGACAGGACATTGCAAGTACTAATTTTCTAATACTATGGGTTAACCCAAAAAATTAAACCCCCCGAAAGCAATTATTTATTGAAAATATTTTAAAGCTAAAAATTATATTTATTTAATGAATTCACATACGCAATCTAAAATATAATATAATTCTGGTTGAAACCACAGTTTAGAATATGTTTATGTATTGGTTTTCTGTCAATATTAACAATATTGTATCATGATACTGAAACGTATCACTAGCTAAATAGGCCAAAGCATCACCTTGGAATTAGACTGGACTGCCAATGAATGGTATTTTGGGGTTAAGTCCCATTTAGGTGTACTAGGGGAGGCTTTATTTGCTTGTTTTCCACTCTATTTACGCAAATTTGGGTACATTTTATATAAATAATTTCTTTATAATTCATAGTTCAATAACGTCATTATTATGTATGCGTATAGCCCTAACGGGTAGTAAGACGTTGTGCTAAAAAAATCTTACTCTATCATAAGTTTCAAGCGTGACAACAGAAGATCAAATGGCCTTACGTATGAATATATGAAAGCGGTTTAATAATTATCTCTTTTAACTATAAGATACTGTTATTCCTAGAAGAAACCAAGTATAGATAGTTATAAACAAAAGAAACTGAATAGTTAATTTAGCAAGGAATTAAATCTATCCATTACATCAATTTTTACATTTAAACCAGCAGCAACAGTCACACAGTTTAAGGCGTCAGCATTAAAAGGGAATTGAACCTTGACTAGGTTTTCCACTTTTTTAGAAAGACAAATTTCTTTAGCACAGCGTTGCCCATTTGGGTTATACGCTCAAAACGCTATTGCAGGTGCATTATTTTTAAACTATCTCACACATAACCACACTTTACAATGAAGGTGTTAATAGCTATGGTGATAGATGTAATGGTTTTAAATATATTTATCTATTCTGAAGACATTTGTTTGAATTCAACTAATTAATTATATTCAAACTAAGTCTCTTCTCAAGTTAATAATTTAAAGATAAATGTTTATAAATCTTTTTAATACATTGCCCCATTATTTAACGTTCTGTGTTTTGAAATAATACCTCATATGCGATTAAAGGAATCATAACTGCCTCCCCTAGGAATGGGGGAATGAAAACAATGCAATTTAATTAAGAAGAGTAATTAAGGCGATAGCTATAGCACAAAGCGAAATGGAACTTTTGGAATTCACGAGGAAATTAAGACGGCTGGATGAAATGTAACAAAAGAGAAAGACTCTGGTGCTTCTTTATGAAATTATAGAACCAAGTTTTGGCCGATTATGTAAATCTTTCAAATAAAACAAACGAGTGTCCTTTTTTTTATGATTTATTGTTTAAATTGACTTTAAACTTGGTAATTTATGAGGAAATACGAAACATAATTGGTACAAAAAAGAAAAGATGCCCTTAGTAAGTATTTAAAAGATATTATACCGTATTTCTTATACTAAACGCCGTAAACTTGAACCTTTAAACAAACAAATTCATAGAGTCCAAACTCAAATGAGTTTAGGATTAATGAAATATTACTAATGTTTTTAACTTTTTTGGTATAATCTTTTCTTACACATTCTTAAATGCTATCTCTATAATTGAATAATAGTTTTCATAAGTACAAAACTATACATATAAATATTTAAGCCAATTTTAATTTCATTCAAATACTTGCATTAGAAAACTAAAATCAATAAGTTTAAAAATCAATTTTATCTGTATAAATATATTTCTTCCTATCAATTTTAGAAACGCATAAAATATTTTCAATATTATGCCATGGTCATAGTAATATTATTAAAACAATTACCCATACCTTTAATAGCGTGGATGAATATTGTAAAGCCCGTTTAGTTTGGTTTTCTGACTACGGGGAGTTTAGGGTTCGAGTATCGACTGAATTTATCGAGGGTTTAATTTCCTAATTGGCTTATAGCCTTACCGCTACTAAAAACGGGTAAATTTAATCCAAAACTTTATTCTTCTCATACTTACTCCCTTAGTTTGGTTACATATGGATAGCCGGATGGGTAGCAAGTCTTGGGAAAAAATAATCAGTTAAAAATATATATTAGACTTTAAAGCTACTTAAATTATTCTGGTACAAATAATTGTCTTTAACGTGAATATGAATAAGACGATAAGAGAGTAAAAAACCACTATTTGTCATCCTGGGAGACACTTGATTATTTACTCTCAAATTTGGAGACTGTACGCAACACATATACATCCTGATTCTTTCTTTACTATGTAATACTTTATTATTTCCTTCTCCCCTACTTTACATCTTCTCAGAGACCGAACCGAAAAATAGATGCTATTCATAATTCACATGCGCACCCATCCTGTTACAACCCCCCCCCCCCCCACCCCCCCCCCCCCCCCCCCCCCCCCCCCCCCCCCCACCCCCCCCCCCCCCCCCCCCCCCCCCCCCCCCCCCCCCCNCTCTCTTCTCAACCATTGTGAACTAAGTGCACATTTCTCTTCGTGGACTCTCAATGATTAAACACTCCCCCCTCCCAGCACGGTCGTGAAGAAGTAGAGTTTGATCCTTGGGTTACGTACGAGTCGCCGGAGCCACAATAAACCAACCAAGACCTGCGACCGCCAGGGGAAATTTACATAGCTAGGAATCAAAGCGGGGTAAATCCACCTTATAAAATATGTGGAGTAGCCCATTTGGGGTGAAAATGAGATAAGACATTTTAGACATCGCATCATATACATACGAGCGTTTTCAAACGCAGAATGAAGAACACCTGTTAGCAGATATCTAAGCAGGGTTACTAATCTCTACTACCGAACTACAGAAAATGGTCACGTAGATCCTAATGCCCTTAATTAGTCTTAGTCATTTAACTGTAACTTTACTATAACCTTATGTTAAGCATGGATACAATAGCAAATTATATAGAGTAATTAATCAAGAGTTGTTGTTCGTGACAGCTTTCGAGGAGTTCATCTTATACAACATTGCAATTCAACTAGATTTGTAAAGTTTTATGTATATATATATCTATTTACTTTTTTGTGACAAATATGGATAAGCAATCTAGATGAAAATAGCATTTCAGATTTGACTAACTTTGTAACTTTCCTAGCCTAGCTTAAGCTAACCTAACAAAATAAAATGTTTTAAAGAAAAATGTAATTTCTATTACAATAAAAAAGTACAATAAACACAATTTAATTGATTAATTATTGTGTGGTTTATAAAATTAGTTCCATTTTGTAGTAGTTAGTAGATTTTTTTTAAGTCAAATTCCTCTGACTAGATAAATTCTATCTTTGATATAAGAATGCCATGTTTATAGAATGTAATAACTATAATAATTTAGCAAGAGTGTACTGTAAAATAAACACAATTTATTTGCTTGATTTTCTCTTCACTCTGCAGTTTAGTGTAAAACTAGTACCCAAGACTTGACCTAAAATTTGTATTATGAATTTTGGGTAGGAGTTACTAGTTTTTTCTGAAATTGTTTTTTGCTAATATAAGACCTATACAATCCCATTTTCACAGGAAAGACATTTTATAAAAATCAGACCTAACATATTTTTAACACTGTGTCTTACTACCCTCTTGGATTATAAGCCTTGAACTTAACTATTGTTTAGCATTGCCTCCTACTACCCGTTCGGGTTATACGCCTCAAACTTGAACATTTTTGCGGTCAATATTTGATACCAATTTCAGCAACATCAACTATCTCTAATCTGTGGTTGGCTCAGTCTAGTGAGATACCCCCACCTTTTTCTAAACTTGCACTATTCTTTCTCTTTTAATTATTTCCATTCTTCTACTCTCACTTCGACACTTTTGGTTATCTGATCTCCCCATTTCTGTCTTGGCCTCCCTTGTGGTCTTTTTCATACATATTTCATTTCCATTATTTTATTTGGCATTCTCTCCTTCTCCATTCTAATTACATGCCAATACAATCTCAGTCTATCTTTATCCACTATTTCATGTACTCCCTGTAATTTCACTCTTTCCCGGATAACTTAATTCCTTAACCTGTTTCTCCTCATGACCGTCAACCCTATTCTCACAAACTTCATTCCTATAGCATCCACTTTCCTAGTATATCTTACATTCAATGTCCATGTTTCATGTCCATGTGTGACAATGAAAACAAAATGCGCCCTTAAATACATTTTCTTACATTTCAAGGATATTTCTTTTCTATATAGCAGGTATCTTACACACCTATAACATAACTCTCCCTTATGTACTTTTATCGTTAGATCCTTTTTATTTCCACCTTTTGCCTTAATCACGCTTCTAAGATGTTTTACGTTCTGTTCTTTTCTCAACTCTACTCTTTCCAACTTTATTACTTTACTAGGCCTTATTATACTCCATTTCACTACCATAATTTTACACTTCACCATGCCATATTTCACTACACACTCTTTCACGTCATAATTCCATAACTGCAGATGTTCATGTAATTACACTTCCTTCTCTCCCCATAACATCTATTCATCAGCAAACATCCTGACTTTCATTCTTTCTTACCCGAGTTTTCCTGACACTTTATTGATTTGATGACCATTTCCATTACCATTACAAATAGTATTGTTAAGAGGGCCCTCCTCTGCTTCACTCAATTTTGTATTTGGAATCATATGTCCTCCCACTCTCTGTATTAATACAACTAATGTTTTCCTCATACATGTTTTTCAATCTAAATACAACTCCTATTTCCAAGCTTTATTTCTATCCACACTATCACGTGCCTTCTTCACATCTATTAATACCATTACCAAGTCTTTCCCAAATTCATGCCTTTTTTCCACCAGGTGTCGTATGATAAAGCTCAAATTTATTGTAGACCTATGTTTCCTAAATTCATTCAATTACTCTCTCCACCTTCCCTTCATTTTATTTCTTATTCTCTTTTCTAATATATGTTTATATAATATGTATTCGTACGGTAGCCCATTAGCGTTTTTCCCTTTAGTTTGTACACCTATTCTTGTTACCTTTAATTAAAATAGGTATTATAACTTTCTTATTCCAGTATTTTGATACCTTTTTATTCTTCCAACACACTCTCAGCATCCTGTATAACCATTATATACCTGCTTTTCCTGCAGCTATTATCAATTGTACAGTCATTTCGTACACACCCGGTATTTTCCTTGTATAATTTTCTTTAATACGCCCACCACCGCTTTCCATATGAAACAATTTTTTATATATTTTGATATTTTTAGTGCTCCTCTATTTCACTTTAATTCCTATCATCTTCAGGGTTGAACATCTTCTTAAAATATCTCATATATAGTTCCTTTTCTTCCTCTCCTGTCTAAACGTTCTTCCTTTTCGATCCATCATTCTAACTTCTCGTATTTTCTCTCTGATCCTCTTTCTTATCTGGCTAAATAACACTTTATTACTCCCTTACACGTCCCATTCGTGAATTTCTCTCCATTTGCTCATTCAATCCTTGCTGGCTTCACATAGCACACGCTTAGATCTTTTATTCTTATCCTTATATTCTTCCTCTTTTCTCTCATTCCTATTCTTATAACCCCTTCTTAAAACTTAAATCTTATATTTGACTGCTTTATTCACCCTGTCATTCGTAATTTAAAAAATACTAAGGCACATTTCAAAACTATTTAGCTTCATTAAAACAAGCGAAATATCTCGATCTAATACGAGTATAAAAATCTAGCTGGCAATTTAAATATTATCTTGTCTACTTTAATCATTTAATGTATGGGCACTAATATGACAAGGGTTTATATGCTTTAAAATATATTTGATGTTTCTATTCAAATATCTTGAGAGACCAATTTTAAAAAAACTCAAAAAGTTGTAACTATTGATAGAGATTATTACAAACTTGGTTATCTCGGCAAGCAAGCTTGTCTTAGGAAAGAATTTCGCCTGGGTATTCATAGGAAGAGAGAGTGTAAAACATTTCAGTAGAAAACATGTTATGTGCAATCGACCGGTCTCCAAATCCAATCTCCCCGTCATTGACAGTCCAAAAGGCTATGATGTTGAAATTGTATTTCTTTGGTATTCTAGACAGTGATATTTATATATTAGTTTCAATAAAATACCATTTTGGGTAAGTTCCTTAAGAAAATGTTTCAAAAAATACTGTAGTAATATTAATAAATACAAGCCGTCATAATAAAATGTAATCAGTCAAATCCTCATCTCAAAATTTTATTCTTCACTTGCTGGTGTTTCCTTTCTTCGCACGGGAAATATATATAGTAACTTTTTATTTTCTTAGTATATCAATACATAGAATAGTAACCAAACCTCAAATTATCTCAAGCTATTAATCATTCATTGGTTTAAATTAAGCTACTTCTTTTGCATATTAAGTTTTAACTTCTCTCTACACCGTATTTAAACTCTAATCTGTTGATGCTAGTAAAATAAAGAAAAGAAAAGTGTAACAGCATACTTAATTATTAGAGAGTTAACTTGACTAATTTTTAACCCTCCACCATAGCAAGAAGTTGGTTTTTTCCAATAGTTTGGGAAATTTTGATCCCCATATTTCTTGTATTCTATGTTCAAATTTACAATTTTTATTATTGTACGTTTAGCTTAAATGTTATTTTTACCTAATTGTAATATCGAAAATATTTAAATGTTATACTAGATCTAAAGGTATTTTTTTATTAGTTTTTATAATTGATACCTCCCCCACCCCTTCATCCATATTTAAAATCTTAGTAAGAATATTTTCATTATTTTCTGGTTATCTATAATAGTCCATTCACCATACGGAACCATTTAATTTTTCTACCATAGCAAAACTGATTGTTTTTCTAAGTTTTTGGAATTTCCAATCTTCACTCTCCCTCATTGCTATTCAGTTTTAAGGTTCTCTCTCTCTCTCTCTCTCTCTCTCTCTCTATATATATATATATATATACTTTTGATTCAATATTATACGATACTGGAAGTGCTTTATACTATTTATTTGTTCAAGAGTTTTTTGGGGGGGTAGGGGCGCAGTGGACGATTTCTCTTTATTTTCTGGTTACACAACTCTGAATGTTTTTTATGTTTGCAAATAAATTAGTCAGTTAAACAATATTTTTTGTGTTGATTCCAAATCTGTATTCCGTTTAAATCTATCACGTAGGCATACATGTTAATTTTTTCAAAACGTAAAACCAGATTTAGCATTTAGCATTTGATTCTATTTTTCAAGAAATACAAGAGTTGGAAACATTGTTCAGCCAGCTAGTTTTTTATTATTAGCAATATTATAATGTTTGTTTAAAACATTAGTTTTGATTTGTTCAGTTAGAGGTTATGTTATATTAAAGTGTTTTTGATGTATTTAATTTTCCCTAAATTTTTTTTTTCTACAGTGACTGAAATGAGTTTTCATAATTGTCTAAATAACTCTAACAATGTCTGTTATATTGTGGGAACTATGTCATTGCTAAGCAGAGAAAAGATTATCAGGAGTTTGGTGATAAAAGTGTATTTTGCTTACTTCATTTTTAGATTTGGAGACAAAGATAAAAATTGGTCTCCTCACAAAGTATGCCGTACACGTTATTAAGAGAGATAAGCACTCTGGAAGAACAGTAAGAAAATAAATGGTACGGAACTCCACACGGAGTTTCTCGCTCTATTGTTTAAAAATTGAGATATTTACACAAAACTCGTAATATATGTGAAACGAAATAGTATACACTAGCAAAACCAAGCATAAATTGCACTATACATATGTAAAACATCTTTGGAGTCCCAGTTTTAAGTTTTATAATTTTATTTTTAAGGAATAATATATTTATTTGGATGTTTGGACCAATTAAAAATATCCATATATCATCCACAAGGGCCAACACTTCGTATTAAAATTTATGACGTCTGGTTAAAATTTTCCGAATTTTATTAGGTGTTGCACATCCTCAGGTCATCGCATTGCTAATAAATTCCTCATTTATAGATTTTGAGCAATAAAAATTGTAAATATTGACTATATAGTCTAAAATGGAGATAAATCATGTTTGTACAAACAATTTTTTCTAAGAGGTTTAGAGAAAAATAACATAAACCTTTTTAGAAACTTTCTTATATTTAATTACTCTATATCATTGGAGAATTATTGCGTTAAAACTTAAGTAGTATCTCTTTACAACTAAAGCTCACAAAATTGTATTAATATATTTGCCAATATCTTAGAAACTGTTGGTTATATAAAAATATATTTCATATAAAAGCTTTTTATTTCTAATAGACCTACAAATTTACAATGAAAAGATTTTTAGTATCTCAAATAGTTGCAGAGATACGGAAGTTTCTGCTTCTGTGAAGTACCCTAAAAGTCATTTTCATGGAAAAATTAAAATAGACAGTTTATTTATAGTCTTAAATTACGCCTGATATGAATTTTAATCAAAATTGTTAGAGATTATTTTGAGAAAATCGACTTTTACTCTTATTGCCCTTTATTAAACTACAGAATGTCCCACGGAAAAGTAGCCCGCCTCCTATAACCAGCAGGCGCCTCACTCTGAATTGAAGGAGGTCAATCCCCTTCCACCCATATTGTGACAT
>CABEEJ010004069.1:27514-60235 GCA_901482245.1 Timema douglasi
GAAGAAAAGAAGCGCTCAGGCTTCGACGCAAAGACCGGCGGCACGCCAACGAACCTGGTGGTAAACCAAGAAAGCTTCTTCCTACTCCCCCCCCCCCTTTCGTACGTGAATTCCTCGTGTCAATTCTCTCTTTATCCCTCCTTCCTTCGTAGTTCCTTATCTATATCCTTATATTTATCGTTCTCTCTACTTTCTTCCTTTCGTATCAGGTTGAGGACTATATAAGGGGTCGCGTCCCAGCACACCATATAGCCATTTACTGTATCTCTGCATTGAAGGAAGGACTCCACGTTCGTCACGACAACGATGAAGTTCAAGGCGTTGGGTACACCGCCACCTTAGACGGGATGACCGTTATTCAGTAACCGCCTACGAAGTCAAGGCCGTGGGACTCATCGCAGTAAAGGATGGAACCACAGACTTCGAGGTTTTATTAAGTATTCTACCGTAATCCACGAGTCCTTATGACTTAGACAATTTTTGTTTTGCACCCCTTTTATTTTTATACTTTCGGAGACGAATTTCCTTTGGATAGTAGGTCTAGTTGACCTTTGTTTATGTTCAAATCTTATTGACGTGTTAACTCAAGTTTCTGTTGATTTGGGTTTAAAAAAAAGTTGTGTCCTTTAGAATGCCGGACGCGTCCTATAGTTCATTTTGGTTTTCAAATATGGTAATTACGTACAAAAATCTCTGTCGAGATTTGTTTATGCCTCCGACGCAGATAGCGTAGATAAGTTTTTATGTCGTAATAACGAAATGTAATATTCCACTAGTTCCTTTAATAGTTTGTTAAAACATTTGTCATGACGCCTTGTACGGCGTGAGCATCAGCTCAAGAAAAGATGGCTAGTCCCAGGATGTCTGTTTTGTTTACCTTATTAGTATTCAGTTGACATATGCCAGTGTTGTAAGTTGGTCCAAGTACCACTCCTTGTTTGCAGTATTAGCTACGGTGAGCAACCCAGGGAACTACACTAGAATCATAGTGGGGTCCGCGCAAATAATACACTTTAACTCATATCTTTCAAGGATTTATATTTTTTGTGTAGCTCTTAAATCTCATGCCTCTAGAGTATTATGTACTATTGAATGCCCTGGCAGTACCAAAGGGGAATGAGACCAGCCATAGTACCTTTTAATGACACCTGTTTTCTTAACCATTAACTGCTGTTATTAACAGTGTTTACTGAGGAATATTTAGAAGGCCCCATCAAACCCAGCCTGATTCTAAGTTACATGTATACCTTGTCATAAATTTGTCTGTTAGTAATAATTAAATTGTTCTACTTTATATAATTTACTTCTACCTGTGGCCTGCCAACTGCGCAGCCCTGTTAGACCCTGTCGCCTTTCTCATGGCTATCTAATTGGATCAAAATTCTATCTGGTTTTCGACAATATTATTGTAAACCTTTGGTATTTAAGTGTTGTTTATTCTACCAATAAATCTATATGTTGTTCAATGTATGTTCTTTCAATTATATCATGTATGTAAATGTAATACCCTACAAACTGCACCAATTCTATCAATGGCCAGTCATCAAGTGTTACAGCAGTTGAGATATATAGGTGTTTCATGTTATTACAAATACAATATGTTAATTTTAAAGTGCCTAGAATTGCCTATTCTGTTGGTTTTTGCCTATTTTATGAATAAGAGCCTTAATTGCGCCTATTTTATGAATTATGGATAAGAAACTTTATTGTGCCTATTTCGGTCTTTTTTTCTTTGATATATATATTTATTTATTTTGCTGAAAAAGAGTCTAGTTTATAGACATGAAAGTTTGGGTTTGAAAGGGGAAGGGGAACATGTGACTTGGCCTGACCTTGACAGAATATGTATAGAACATCACGCCCAATAATAAGGGGTATTAGGCGTTTACACGGTATGATTTTTCGTGCTAGATGTCTGGCAAGCATGCTAAGTCGCAAAGAAGTAGCACGTGCTGTGGTAGATAGCATGCTAGACAGGTTCTAGCATGCTCGAAGGCGGCGATCAGACGGTGTTTGATTTTCGTGCGTGTCAGTCGTGCTAGTTGGTGTAGGTACGACGGTTTTTAACGGGTGTATACCATTACATCGCGTTTTGAGAACAAATACATTGCAGGTCCATCACGTCGCATTTCCCCCACGTCTCTATGCCCAGCCAACACTACTTTGACGTACAACCAATAGGATTGAAGGGGCGTAGATATACAATTACATCGCATTACAAATACATCGCATGTCCATTACATTGCGTTTTTGAACAAATACATTGCAGTTCCAACACGTCGGATTTCTCCACCTCTTTACACACAGCTAACCATATTGGCCAACACGATCCCAACAGAGTTGGAAGATTCTGCGCATGCGCTATCGATTTGGATGAGTGTCTAACCTTGGTGAAGTATGTGTTTTATTTTCAGATTAGTTTAACTTTTAAAATCGGGGCTTGCATAATTTTATGATCATGGAATGGAACAAGGCTAATACAGTTAAACTAATTGATTTAAATGATGAAAATGGAAAAAATTACACCTGGACACGAGAATCGATCCCGGGACCCGTGTCCAGGTGTCCTTTTTTCAATTTTCAGAGTATAATATCTAAATGGAGAATTCTTCACTAAAAAGAATAAATAATAATAATAGCTTCGGCTACTATATTCTTAATTGATTTATATTAAACGTATTCTGTTATTTACGATGTTACATGTGTACAAAGCTATCAACTCCACTTTACAAATGTAGGTAAATCATTATTACCATGTACACACCTTCAATTCGACGTCTAGCACAAAAAACTTCGAAGGCGCTACCGTTTCTTAAGTTTTGGTTCTTCTGCAATAGTACACTTCTTGTCATCACAATAAATGAAGAAACGGCAAGTAATACGTCACTATCCATGACTAGAAAAGTGCAGATTGATTAAAAAAAAGGTGGAGGAACCAGGATGTTGGTCCAACCATTTGGCTAGAATAAACACAGCTTAATTTTCCACGTGTACTGTCTTCCAACATGATGGATCCAACTTGTTACGTAATAAACGAGGCTTCACTCTCACTATGAAGGTAGGTTTGGTTGAAAGTATTATGTTCCCGACTCCCGTTGTTGGCAAAGTTGATTACAAGGATAGTCTACCCGACTCTTATCTTGAAGTTAAGTAGTTAGTTAGATTTAAAAAGTATTCATCTGTTCCAGACAGGACAAAAGTTAGCATATATCCACTCTCATGTATTTCACCCACCTTAAATTTTCCTTTTGGAAGGGGGAGAGTTTCTAACTCGCCAGAAATCTAATGTCCTTAAAAAAACTTGGAGACTTGAATTTGTAAATTCCAATTGCTATGATGCAACAAAAATTAAAAATTAAATAATAAAATAAAAATATAATATTCAAATTAAAATTATACTCGATGTAATGGACATGCGATGTAATGGACTTGCGATGTAATTGTATATATACGCCCCTTAAATCCTATTGGTTGTACGTCAGAGTAGGGTTAGCTTTATATAGATAGGTGGGGGAAATACGACGTGATGGATCTGCAATGTATTTGTTCCCAAAACGCGATGTAATGGACATGCGATATAATGGACTTGCGATGTAATGGTGCCCACCCGTTTTTGGGCGAATCCGGACAACTGGGCGCCGCCATCTGGGCGCGGCCAACTGGGCGCCGGGACAACTGGGCGCCGGGACAACTGGGCACCAAAAGTAACCCCACTTTTTTCCTTTTTTAAAAAGTGATGAGTAAAAACAAAAAACACACCCCATTTTTTTCTTTTTAAAAAAAATCACTTTTTGCGCTTTTTTTAATGCATTGCAATATTATGCGCAACACCACGTAAAAACGAAATAATGTCTCTATTATTATAGTCCCTAACTAGTTTTAAAATTCTAGCATCGACTTCTCGATACTTTCTTTTTTTCGGCGTAGGCTCATGTCCAGCTACAAGATGTTCATAGTAGATATCTCTTGCAGCTTGTACTTTACGTAGAGCATCAATAAATTTCCATATTGTGGGATGTTGCATGCCCAGCTCAGTTCCTAGCCTGCGATGTGCAGCTTCAGCATGATTGTTAGTACGATTGTGACACGATTTTGTGTTCCATTTCGTCCAAACCACTCTGGTTGACGAAACCTAATGAAGTGAAGAAGCAAAAAGTAATGGTAATGGGTCGAGTGGGCGAATTCTAAGAATACGCAAGTAAAAGCTCGTAACACCTGCACCGCATATCTATGAACTGGATAAGAGAAAAGTAATAATAATGGGGGGGGGGTATTTCTAAGAATAAACAAACCAAATCTCGTCGCACCTGCACCAGAAATAAGTCATAGCTTGAAGGTATTATAATATCGGCGATATTATTTTAATTTTACATAGGGATGCACATAAATGCTACTTATTATTCCTCTTTAGTGGTTTATTTTGCGCACAATTCTTATTTTTCATTTTTTGGTGAGTTTTTTTTAGAAATTTTACTATATCAAATAGACTAATTTATAATATAAATTAATTAAGTTTCCTCTACTAAGATTATTTTTTTAAATACTCCAAGAAAAATATATGATGTTGCGCTGAAAAATATGATTAATTAAAAAAAGTTCATTTTTAGTTTTTATCCATCACTTTTTAATTTTAATTGCAAAAATATGAAAAAATGGTGCATTTTTTATTCTAAAAAATTGCATAAGTTAATAAAAAAATAAAAAAATAAGTTTTATTTTAGCGCCCAGTTGTCCTGGCGCCCAGTTGTCCAGGCGCCCAGTTCGCGCGCGCCCAGTTGGCCGCGCCTGGTTGGCGGCGCCCAGATGGTGGCGCCCAGTCGTCCTAGACCGGTTTTTAACATGGCGTGCCGTTGGATTGATGCTACTGAAGTGAAGTTTGTCAATTTGTATGGTAGTGAGTCTGTTTTGTGGGATAGTGCCATCGTCGACTACAGAAATAAGATGCTGCGAAATGAAACAGTTAATAGAATAGTTGCTGAAATGGGATCACATGATTTTTGAGTTAAAGAGTTACAATTGAAAATAAAAAATATTCGCACACACAGTATTGGCATGAAGTGGGGAAAATCCTTTCAAATACAGCATCAGGGTGTAGTGGAGATTCCGTTTACAAACCAAGTGTGGTGTGGTTTACTACAGTCGACGGGTTCTTGCGCCGGCTTTCCATTCAAAACACGGAAAGCAACCTAGTAAGTATGAGTTTTAATTTAGTGGATTGTTAAATTAATTATGATAACATTATATGCACTGTTATTTAAACAAAAATGCTGACATGCACATGCACTGTACATGGATGCACACACAAACAATGTCTTTACAGATAATAGACTATATATTATATTCAAATTTATCTTCATTGTTTGTATACATATTGTTTGTATAAACACACAAAACGCATAGGCCTGTAAACATAAAATATACACTTAATTGCAAAATGTATAGAGTTGCTTCAATAACGATTACGAATGATTGAATACGGTACTCAAATTGCTGCAGTACAAGAGTTCAGCATGTCCTTTTGCCAAGGGACTGAGCCATTTGTGTTGAAATAATGGCAATATTCTTAATAATAATAATAATAATAATAATAATAATAGTAATCGACTTTAATGGCTAAGTTAAGGCTACTGCCTTTTCTTACACTTAACCAATACAATTAAACTGAAGTTTAACAAATATATATTTATATATAAACACACAAAAAGTATTTAAAGAAAAAAAACTAGAGCCAAAATAAACAAGGATTACGTAGCACGCGCGCGCGCGCACACACACGCACACGCACAAAGGTGCGATTACGTCTCACCCCTCTCAATCTCACGAATGAGCTTCCACACGCAGCTTATCTGTGACTTTTCCCTTGAAACCATTAAATTCTAATTTCTTTACATCGTTGGTTAGGGTATTCCATGAACGAGAAGCTGAAACCGTGAAAGAATTTGAGTAATGATTGGAATTATGAAGAGGAATGAATAAAATTGAGCTATCTTGTGATCGAGTGTTGAAATTATTATTAGGGTTGAGTGAGCGAATACGTGCAGAAAGGTATTGTGGGTAGTTGGAAGTCAATAGTTTCTTTATGATTGTCATCGAGTGTAGAGTTCGTCTTTCTTTAAGTCTTAGCCAAGTTAACTTCTTATAGTATATGGAAATATGATCACGTGACCGGAGGTCGAATTTAAATATAACACATGTGTTCTGGAGTCTTTGTAGTCTTTCCGCAAGGTCAGCTGTCAGGTCATTATAAACTACATCACAATAGTCGAAAAGCGGGTGGATAAGTGATGGGATAAGAGTGGATTTAATATTCATTGGTATACATTTTTTCAGGCGCTTAAGTGAGTGTAAGGCAAAGAACACTTGTTTATATATTTGTTTCACATGATTATTCCATGTTAGATTTTCATTTATATGTAAACCAAGATTATTAACAACCGGCACAGTTGGAATTGGGCTGTTATTTAAATTTATTTGTTGTACAGATGTGAAGCTCAATGTGGATAGTAATTTTTTTGACCCTATAACAATAGATTGAGATTTTTTAGGATTTACATTAAGACCATTTTGTAGGGACCAATTATGTGTTGCACTTAAGTCAGCATTCATATTATCCACGGCACTATCGATATTAGAAAGAGAGGATGATAAATAAAGTTGGAAATCATCGGCGTATAGATGATGTTGAGAATGTTGCAAACAACTTGGGAGATCATTTATAAACATTGAGAAAAGGAGAGGACCAAGGACCGAACCTTGTGGCACTCCAGAGGTCACTGAACGCCATGTTGACCGAGTGTCACCTATCATGACACATTGTTGGCGGTCAGTTAGGTATGACTGCATCCATTGAGCTGAACTTACTGAAAAATGAAAGTTTGTTTGTAATTTAGCAAGAAGAATATCGTGGTTAATGGTGTCAAAAGCTTTGCTAAAGTCTAACAGTGCCAACAGCGTCAACTGTCTTCTATCCATGGCTAATCTTATATCATCAGTTACATTTATGAGTGCTGTGGTAGTGCTGTGATGTGGTCGAAACCCAGATTGGTATTTGTCTAGCAGATTGTGGTGATTTATGAAGCTATAGATTTGTCTGTGTACGATATATTCAAAGGCTTTCGATAGCGCTGGAAGTATGCTTATAGGTCTATAATCTGTTACAGAAGAGGTTGGTAGTGGAGTTTTAGGGATAGGCCTCACTATTGCAGATTTCCACAAAGATGGAAAAATTCCTACTTGCAAAGAATGATTAAAAATATCTCTTATAGGGTTTAGAACATAAAAAAGTATTTTTTTTATAAATGTAATTGGAATTTGGTCATATCCTTGTGCATTTGTTTTTATTCGCTTAATTGACTGTAAAACATCTGCTAGCGATATTACATGAAAATTGAATTTATTATGATTTGTGAACTGAGACGCTAAGTTAGTTAGAGTCCTATTTTTTTGAACATGATCAATTAAACAAGGAGTATTCACAAAATGAGAATTAAGATCATCGGGCAATATGGGGATTTCATTGTTACCAATACGTTTGTATCCAACACCTAATTGTCTAAGGTCTTTCCATAAACCTTTAGGCGAGGAGCTATGTGATAATAAGTTATGTGTATACAGAAGTTTAGCTTTGCGGACGTCCTGTGTACATCTATTTCTAAGTAATCTATATTCCTCAAATAATTCAGATGTCATGTCAGGGTTATTTTTACTTGATTGTTTAAACAGTCTAAAGGCAGCATCTCGGTGGGACATTAGTACTCGTATATTCTGAGTCAACCAAGGGGCAGGTGGTCTAGTAACCCGTTTTATTTTAATAGGAGCCTGTCTGTCAAACAGTTCGAGTATCATTTCATTCAAACAATTCACTTTTTCATCAACATTATTAAGAGCTAGTACATTTTGCCAAGAAATGGATGAAGCATCTTTAATTAGAGAATCCTCGTCCAAATTTTTGAGGTTTCTAGCTTTAATTATTCTGGGTTGAAATTTAGGAATGTTGAGAGAATAAGATATAAATATTAAATCATGATGTGAGAGGCCCGGTGCAGCTATCTGTCCATGATTCAGTACTTTGTCTGGATTAGAGGTCGCAATAATGTCGAGCCAAGTATGTGAGCTAGATGTATGATGTGTTGCGTCAAGTTTACATATAGTTAAATTACACGAATTCAACAGTTCAACAAGTTTATATTTATCAGGCGAGTGTGAGAATAGATCCGTGTTGAAATCCCCCATGATCACTACGTGGTCATAATTAACGATATGAATCATTATTTCAGTTTCAAATGCTGTCATATCACCAACTTTAGGTGGTTTATAAACTACAGCCAGCAAAATTTTTTGTGTTTGTATAACTATCTCTAAAATAAGAAACTCTGTGGAGGCACTGTAGGGGCCAGGAGATAAAGAAAGTACATTGTAGTTTACATCACTTCGAACATACATTGCCACTCTTCGCGCCTTTGTGCAGCTACGGTTGTGGGATGACGGTGCCGTGTTGCTGGAATGGCACGCATATCTCCTTCGGGTAATTTCCTCCATGATCCAGGGACAAAAATTCAGACATCCACGTGTTCAGCATCAACCAACCCCTGGCTGATATAGGAGGGAAGCCAGTTATGTAGAGCACATGAAGCTTTTACAATCAAAGCTACTGATTCTGTATTTACCTCTAAGGGGCTGCGATACATACGGAAACGACTCAACAATATCCCAAATGCGTTTTCCACAATCCTACTAGCTCTTGAGAGTAGGTAGTTGTATATCCTCTTTGGTAGATTCAAACCTCTTTGAGTATATGTCTTCATCATGTAGCTAGTTAGAGGAAAAGCTTCATCAGACTAAAAAAAAAACCTTCAGGTAAATTCAACTCTCCTCTTTCTATACTTTCATATAGCATTGTATTCCGAAATACACCTCCATCTGACGCGCGTCCTTTACCGCCAACATCTATGTACGAAAAACAATAGTCGTGATCAACGAGTGCAAGCAGTACTATACTGTTACGTTGTTTGTAGTTGAAGTAGTCAGATCCACAATGAGCTGGTGCTTTGATTATCACATGTTTTCCATCCAGACTACCATAACAAGAGGGAAAATTCCATCTGACACGAAATCCTTCCTCAATTGCTCTCCACTCTTCTTTAGTACTTGGGCACTGAACAGAAATATACAGAAATAACAATTAAATGTGTTATGCTACTACTTATTATGATAAACCGCTATAAAAAATGCACCTATATATAATAATATCCATCTACCCATACCTCCAGCTCTAACCACCTAGTTCTGCATTGAAGAAAGAGGTCGTTATTGAGAGAATAGGGGCATGCAATGCATTAAAGCCCAAAGGGCTGATTTGTGATAGATGATGTAAAAGATGAGATCAGGAATCAAGAGATTACAGAGGAAAGTCACCATTAATATGTATGTGAGGAAACAGGAGCACACCTAGAGAAGTTTGCATCAAAGCTGAACTGATGTGTAGTTCTATAATTTTACACACATCCCAAAAACTTTAACTTTACCATTAAGGACACTCTTCATGCAGGCTTACATTAAATCTAGTCCCGATTTTATTTATTAATTTCCAGGCTATGTAAGTAGAAGGAAGTGTTGTTAGTAAAGGTGCTGGAAAAGAACTCTTCATTCTATCGATTGATTATGGGAAAAGTATCAATAATTTGTATTGAAATTATTTATTAATATTTTAATCTAATAAAAAAATTATTTCAATCGGGAAATAACTTGACTGTCATCGTGCATGAAGCCTGCCCTTAATATGGACACAACAGCTGTTAATTGTCAAATATATAACATGTTACTACTCCAAACAGTCACATTACAACAGATAATCTACCTTTTTTCTAGAAAAGAAAAGAAGAACACAGCGTGTCTTCGCGGCAGGACGACACCAATATTGGAGAGGAGTATGACGATCCACCATCAGTGGAAGAGAATGTGGAAAATACCAGTGTTCCATTACCACCACAGGCATGCCCAATCCCATTACATAAGAAGAGCAAAAGTGCTTCTTCCCAAAACCCACCCCATCATGTTCAACAAGCCCTTTCAAAATTGCAAGCTATATCTGCTACTTCCGCTACTTTCAAAGAAACGGAATTTGACTTGTGGGCAAAAAGTTTGGCCGTACAGTTGAACAACATGGATGTAGGCAGAGCTCTTGGGTTGCAACTGAAGTTGAAGACCATGATTTCAGAGGAGAGAATTGCACATGGATACAGTACACGTAATTATAGTCATACAACACAACCTCCTGCTTCTCATCCGGCACAAATTGAACATCCCCACACTTCCCTTGCATTAACGTTTCCTCAACACTACAATACACATATTTGGCCTTCTACATGTGACAATTCTCCATGGTCAAGGGGCTCATCGCACTATTCAATGGGGAATGCATCTTCTAATGTTCAGCAGATATCAGAACAGACGCTAAGCCAACCACGCGACCCATCACCCACCAACAGGGACAGTATTATAGACACTATAATTTCTTCTTTATGTTCCCCTTAAGCTTATAATTAACAACCTAACCTCAACTGGTACAATATCAATTTTGTAGTAGTGTAGTACTGTATAGTAGTTGGAGTACCGAGTACTGTATATGCTATAATTTCCTACGTGCTTCTTTTTAATTTAATATATTATAATAAACAAAAAAATATAATCATAGCTGGTACATTTGATGTTTTTATAAGTTTTACTGTATTTGAAATTATTATGTAATACATATTTTTGATTGGTATTTAAAGAATCTTAATATTTATGACGTATGTGTATATAGTAGTTTTTCACTGGCTAGAGCAAACTACCGTATATATAATTTATTGAAGTACTAGTTATCATACACTTAATTTATTTAATTAAGTAAATATACTCTAAATACCTTAATGAAGTCCTGGAGACCTTCATAGATTGCCTTGCATACTTCTGGAACGAAACAGGAGATAGTGCATTTCAGAACACGAAACAGGTAGGATAAACTTCCGAAGGAGTCTCCCGTGCACTGATAGCTTAAAGTAACTTCCAGTTTTATGGAAGCAGGTATGGCTTCTCGCATTGTTGTGTTCTTTCTTTGTATTTGTGATTCAATTTTTAGCAACAGATATTGAAACTCATCACCTGTGAGCCTGAAAAAATTGTGATAAGACGCTTGATCTTCTTCGTCTAGTTCCTTACATAAAGTGTATGATGCTCCCAATATATACTTTCTTTGGATCCACTTTCTCACCCAAGCTCTTTTCTTCCTTTTATGTTTCTTGAGATCCTCACATATGTCTTTAGCAACCATTTCAGCCACAGCACAGACAGCTTCCCTAACCATATTCATTTTGTCCTGTTTAATCAGAAGCACTAATCACTAATGACTAACCACGCTAACTAATCAAAGTCCCTTGCTATTTTACCATCCCGTGTGAACACTTCTGGTATGCAAGTCAGCCTGCGTGATAACTAGAATGCACGTAGGCTAGAAGCATGCTAGACATCTAGCATGAAAAATCATCCAGTGTAAACTCGGCTTTAGGATGGGAGTGAGTAGAGGGATGGGAGAGGGTGGTGTGACGTGGTCCAACAGCCTTAGTCTGACTGACGTGGAGATTAGAATAGTTTACCACTCGGCTTAACCATCATTATTTCAGTACGTGATTGTGTCTTTTAGAGTCAACTTCTGTCTTGGTGGGTTTGTTTACTGATTTTTTTTGTAACACTTCTTGTGTTAACTGTGGTGGAAATTCCCAAGGAAAAAAAAAAGCAAAAGCGCTTTATTTAAGCAATGGATAGGTGGTGATACTAATTTCACGACAGATGGAAAAATCATCTTCTGCCAATCATGTACCAAAGAGGTAAGTTTAGTGTCACCACCTATCCATTGCTTAAATAAAGCGCTTTTGCTTTTTTTTTTCCTTGGGAATTTCCACCACAGTTAACACAAGAAGTGTTACAAAAAAAATCAGTAAACAAACCCACCAAGACAGAAGTTGACTCTAAAAGACANCATTAAATTTAATAATAGTATTCAAAATAGGTTTGCAATATTTGTAAAATAACTATCATTCCATTTATTATTTGCTTTAAAATAAACAGCATTGGCTATCCATAGGTTTTTTAAATAAAAGTAAACTACTTTTAAACTTTTTTTATGGATTTAAGATTTATAGTTTCTGATATATATTTTAACGGCTTTAGCGCTATTTCAGAATAGTTAGACGTAATAAATTACGGTTGGTAAAATTACAAATTATGTAAATTTTTTCACGTATTTTAGGTAAAATGTGACAAGAAATATCATTTAGACCAATGCAAACAAACAGTGATGTACTGCAAAAGTTTAAAAGAGAGAACTGGCAGGCGAATCAATTATGAACAATTTTACTCTGAATTGTGCACTGCGATGGTAGCCGCGAATATACCATGGACGAAGCTAAACAATCCCATTTTAAAAGGTTTCCTCACAAAATATACCAACAAGCAGCTCCCTGATGAATCCACATTGAGGAAGAATTACTTATATCCACAATACTTATCCGTAAGTTTTTAGTTTGTTAATCTATTTATTTATTTTTTACATTTTAATTTCAAATATATTTTAAATTAATTTGAGATGTGCACTTTTGTTTACTTACATAATTATTTGTTTTGAATATTAAGTTAATTTTTACGCCTTTCCAGACCATTGAGAAGATAAAAGAAATTATTGGAGATTTCTACTTTTGGGCAAGTGTCGATGAGACAACTGACCATTGCGGCAGATACATCGCAAATATCGTGGTCGGTAAACTTGACTCCACAGGACCCAGTTATCCGCACTTGATTGCCTCAAGAGTGCTTGAAGTCGCTAACAGCTCGACAATTGCCAAGAGTTGTTCGCGATTCTCTGCGTAAGTTGGATTTATATTAGTTTTTACATTCGGAAATCTCCTTCACGCATAGCAACATTTAGGGGAAAATTGCCGAAAACACCTCTTCCACCACAACCAGTTCTAACAGATTAGGTTACCTGATTACAAGTTGCAGTGTACTATGCTGATCACATGGACAAAATTCAAAGGGTACGTGTATATTTTTAAGAAAACAATTTTTCTACTTATTCAGAGCTAGATACTTAAATAATTTTTCCTCTAATTCTATTATAGCTTGTTAATTTGGTTCAGAATTAAAATAATGAATTGATTCTCAATAATTTCAGGGAATTCAAACATTTGATGAAGAGGATGCTGTGTCAATAAGAGAGGCAAAGGTTGCTACATCTTCTAGCACTGTTGTTTCTGATTTGGCCTATGTAAAGAGATATTTCGGCAACCTTCCTGGAGTTATCGTGTCACTGGAAGCCCGGGATCTTCCTTTAATAGAATCAGTGAAGATAATGGATACAATACAAGAAGGCGTGAAGCAAACCTCTGGACCTGTTGACTCATCAGACACAATAAAACTTGAACAAGTACTACAACGAAATCCTGGGGGGAGAACAATGGTAGCAGTATCAGACATCTTGGGAGGGCAAAGCACGCCATTGCAGGAGATAAGTTTAAACTCTTCAGAATTGTCAAATTAAAAATTTTGTCTCTTTACATCGTGTGAAGTTGAGAGAAGCTTTTCAAACTATAAAAATATTCTATCAGACCACAGAACAAATTTCATTTGTGAAAATTTAGAAAAGTATATAGTGATTCAGAACAATGTGAGTTGCTTGTAGTAAAATAAATTTAATATTGATTATTGTATGCCTATTTTTAAAGTGCCTATTTTGGTGCCTATATCCTATATTTTTAGTGCCTATTTTCCTGCCTCTTTTAACATTTTTGGTGCCTATGAATCCGGTCCCTAATAATAACCCAGGCTTAGTTTTGAACAAGGACAGGACCCTAGGTTAAATGGTGTGTGGAGTTGAACTTATTGTACTACTGCAAAATTAATAACATATTCTGACAGTTAAACCCATTTTAAATTAGTCATAAACCAAGTTACGTGTAAGTCTTGAATGATTTATGATAAATTTACATTACGATTTTCATAGGAAGTTCCTTCCTGATATGACAGCAAAAAGGTTACTCGACTTATTTTTATTTACTTATACATCTAGTCATGGGATCTGCCAGCTGTCATTTTTTATATATACTTTTTACTGATTCCATTCTATGTATGGTCTGTTTTTATTAAAACTATATATTTTTCCTGTCGTAGACTCATATACATTATAATCTAACCCGGGACTCTTAACTAAGTACACAGACACAATAACAACTGAGCTAGTGTTGGATACTTTTTATATATATTATCAATACATATAAAATAGTATCAATGATTTGCTAAAATTATATAAATGTTGAGCGCAAAAAAAAGTTTGTATTTTCTTATAAGTTATTTGCTCAAAGATTATATTCTATCCTATATGTTTTTATCAATGTTGATTTATATATATATCTTAGTTTTATAAAAGGTGCCTCCTGCGTTTGTTCAACTTTAGCAGATCCGGACCGAAAGCAGTCGAGATCAGAAGACCACACAGCATAGACATCAGGTAATATGAATTCAAGTTAGAGCTCTGATCCTATCACCCGAGTCATTGAATAAGAGAGTTTGAAACAATTTGCTTGATTAGAATTTTCTTAACAAATAAAGAAGAACAATATTTGTTTTATGAACATTGGGTCAAGTATGCCAAACAATTTGTGAAAATAAGTATATAATTTAAGATATAGCAAACAATAATTTACCAGAATCTGTGGGAATGTCTAGATTCTCTGGTCTAGATTACCGGAAGATCATGGTTTGAGTATCATGAGGGATAATGGAGGTTATTTTGGTAAAATAGTCTACCAGTTCCCTTTAAAACATATGACAATATATGTCATATAAATTCTACTTTTATCATACCCACCCCTTTAGCGTGATTAAAATGTGTACAGCACAAATGGGTAGAAAAACATGAAGAGAAACAAATACAATCAAGAAATGTCTGATCTAACTCATATCAAGCAAGACATGACGTAAAAGCTAAATTAACTCTATAACGGACACATCATTTGTCATTCACCCGTTTACACATCACTGTAAAAGGGGAAGCCCCAATAAATACATCTCAATAAAAAGTTTTCTATTAAAACCCTATTTTTATTCAAAAATTGCTTGTCATTTTAAAAGAATGCATACACAAAAATAAACTATAACAATGATTATAATAATAATAATAAGCATAATAATAATCATAATTGCCACTGCATTTCAGGCAGTGGAACTTATTACTAATTTGTTGTTATATCTCAAGTTTGTTTACAGAAAGTATGGTTTTTCTTAAAATTAAATCATGATAATGAAACTTATAGCTTTCACAAAGATGTAAACTAACAGAATGGTATTGATTTGCTATCTTTACAATAAAAGCAAGTCAATTCTAGCAAAAACTTAGTAGTTATAGTAGATTAAAAATAAATAGGATATAATTAATATTGTTATTACTAAACAAGATTGCTAATACCATATTTTTGTGAACGGATATTTTCTAATCTATGTACTTTATATGATTTAGTTATAAATGGCGTTCTAGCAAGATTTTCCTAAATACTGTTACTCATTTCATGATCCAAGTCGTGTGGGTCCAAATTCCTCACCCCTAACTCATTAGATTAACTAGTACATTATTATGCGTATAATCTGAACAGGCAGTAAGACGCAGTACTTAAAAAACTTATTATCAGTAACTACAGTTACAAAAATATTTAAGAATAACTATACAACGTTTGTATTTAAGGCAGTAACACAAAATTAAATTGAATATAACATAAATAAACATATTTATACATAATTATTGTATAAACCAGCCTCAAACTCAAATTTAAAGTTCACTAACATAAAATGCTCGGCTTTTTAATGGTCTTTTAATGTAGTTAGAGCATTCTAAGACATTCTAATGGATATAAATGTATTTTTAAACAAACTGAAATATTAGATCGATTTGATGTTGAGTGTTAAATGTTTTAAGGACAGACACAAACATGTGAAGATGAACAATTTAACACAAAAAGTGGACTTTATGGCAAGTCTAAGAAATCTCTCGCCCATTCTGTTTTATCCCTCCATTTACACCACGTTTCATTTTTAGTGTCATCTCCAGTAAAGTATAAATTGGCGCAATTCCCCGTTGAACTTTTTTCCCCTAACGATTTTCTGTTCACGGTGTCAAAGTGCCATTAGAAACATTTGCTGGTGCCATAATAAGGTCAAGCAAGAAAGCTGTGCAGTTCCAGTGGACGTCAATAGAAGGCGAGAGACTACAGCTTCAAGAAAGAGAACCTCAACGACACTTTCAACATTACAGTAAATAATATTAAGGTCAGCACCTACATGATGGGTATTATACTGAAACTGAGGTATTCCTTATAGGAATTACGTCTCGGAATCTTCAAAACTACCTTTAAATTGTTTGTTTTGACTTGTTAAAAATTTATTTATTTGTTTGAGGAAGGCCAGATCTATATTATTATCATACTATTTACTATAGTTTTGAAATTGAAATATTTTTAGTAAAAAAGTATTGGATGGATAAGCTAATTTATATCCATTATTTTTTTTAAATGATAAAATTTGAAATATTATATTTGTAATCCTGAAGCATCATGTTGATATTTCTCATTTCAATTTCAGCGGAAAACATATATTTAAATAACAAATAAGAATTAAAATAATGGGAAATTTTTTAACGTCTGAGATGATTTTATATACTGTAGTGAGCTCGCCTCGGTGGAGTAGTTAGCAAACGCGCTATTCGTGTTTAGCTAGACTGCCAAAAACGGGGATATCGAGTTTCAAATCTTGGTTGGGTGGACTGGGGGTGGTTTGTCCTAAATGGTTTTACACTCACCCTCTACGCAAATTCGGGTTCACTTACTCTAAATTCAACATTCCCAATTCCTAATCCATTAGCGTAATTATTACTTAAGCGTATAAACCAAACGGGTAGTAAGACGCTGGGCTAAATGTACTGTAGTGGCAACCCCTTGAAGCTTGTTTTATAAACGAGAAACTAAAAGTAATAATTTGCGTTAGCGGAACTTTTTAGAGCCAACGTATGATTCTAAATATTTCTCGATTTAATTTGCTATAATTAAAATATAATAGAATTTGTGTATTTGTGCTTTCAGATGCTAGAATACCCAAAACCAACAAAACTAGAACACTGAAGCTTGGCGTACGTGTAAGTATTTGGTGAACAACAGGATATATTATATATCTATTATATATATATACATATATATACATATATATATACATATATATACATATATATATACATATATATATACACACATATATATATATATATAGAAAGAGAGAGAGAATGTGGGTGAGTGTTATTTTTATGCTTAAGGTGCGGCAGAAGGGAGCGCGAGTAATTTTACCGTTTTTATAGTATTACATTATTTGTCCAAAATAAATCAAATATTTCTCCAGTAGCAACATAGAATTTAGTTTTATACACATGCTAATATCAACATATCTTGAATATCTGTCAAGGGTGTCCTGGAATTTTGTCAAAACATTTTAAATAAAGAGAAAAAGTTTTGACAAAATTCCAGGACAACCTTGACATATATTCAATATCTGTTGATATTAGCATGTGCAGAAAACTAAATTCTATGTTGCTACTGGAGAAATATTTGATTTATTTTGGCCAAAAACTTTCAATTCTATAAAAAATGTAAAAACACTTGCTATCCCTTCTACCTCACCTTAACACTAAGTGATCATCAGTGTTGGTGACTCCAAAATTTGGGAAAAGAGAAAGTATAACTTTGCAAATGCATTTAGGTAAATCTTGGGATGAGTATCGAGGAGACTTTTTTGACTTTAGATAATTAAATAACACATTAGAATACGGGAAAACAAATACATGTATAATATTTTAACAAGCTAAAAAGCAATGTGTTTATTGCTTAAGTAGCAAGTATAATACATGATTATCATAATAAAATATTTATTTCAAATAAAAGCTTATATATAAAGACAAAAGCTTCAAACTGAAAACCAAGATGAGGAAAAGGTATTACTATATATTATACAGTATTTATTTTGTGTCACGAATTTTTTTTTTTCTTTTTCAAATCCCTGGAAAAATGTTTTATTAATATGAACAACTATCAAAAATAACTGGCATATATCATTGCTTAACACAAATCTGAATACAACCCAAACTGGTGCTAAAAAATAGAATCAAAGCTACCAATCTATATATATAGGCCCTAAACTATAACATTAGTAAACGATGTCAACAATTTCATTAATTAAACTAAATTTTTACTGTACCAAATAATTGAAAATAAAATCTCATTTAGCACCACGTCATACTACACATTTGGAGTGTACACCTTTGTAATAACTAAGCTAGTGGGTTATGAAGGTTGAATTAAGATTAAATGTACTCACATTTGGGTGGAGAGTGATATTTAAAAAACATATAGGAAAAAATCCCTCAGTACAATCGACTAGGATCAAATTAATATATCCCCATCATAGGCAGTCTAGTTTATTGTCTTAGAAAATGCAGCCACTGAAGCTGTTAAAATAAAATATCAACTGGCATATTATACAACATTTAGTAATAACCTAATGAAACGAAATTAACTTATATTATCTCATGACAATTTAGTCAAACTACTTTAATATATTAATAAATAAACTCATGTGGTATGCATCTTTAACATTAATTGGCAGATATTTTTAATAACTATAAAATAACATTAATAATTAAGTAAAATGCTTTCAATGTTTAGCCTTAAAATAGTTTGTATTTTATAAATTTGTAAGACAACCTTACCATTATTATCTATACTCTACCTACGGCAGAAGAGATGATAAGTGACCACAAAAAGAAGGGTTTTTGTAGCTAGCTTTGGCTGAAAGTGACTAATATCAACGGAATTTCGGATATGCTTATTGATAATATAATATTACTAAACAACAAGAAGAAGAATTTACGAACAGGTTGACATAAGTTAACTTCAGCCAATGCTTGCAATAAAAAATCATTTCCTAGTTGTTACTTGCCACATCTCCTACCGTAGATGGGGTGAACCTATAAAATAAAATAGTTAATTTGACACTATAATTCAAAAATGTATAATTATATCTGTTTAGTCTCTATGTCTAGTTAGTTATAGTGCGCATCTAGTTAATTGTAATAGCCTTAAATTATATACAATTTACATTTAAATGCAAATTCCTCTAGGAAAGAAATTGGCACAGCACGTCGTTGAGCTTTAGTAGAAAATAATGATTTTCTTCTTAGTTCTAAAATCGTCACTAGTGACATTTTGTGGAGCCTTAATAGGGTCAAGCAAACTGTTGAGTTGCAGTGAACGCATGAGGAGACAGGGATAAACTCGCTGCCAAGCAGAGTGCCTCAATTACACTCACAATTTTCAAGAAATATTTTTTTAGAGTCAACGATAGCCACACAGTTATGACACACCAAGCGTTTTAGAATATAAGGTTGGCTCGTTACCTATACCGGCCTGTAGTCGGGTTTTTCCGAGCACGCAGGGCTGCTGTGACGTCAGCTCATGACCTCCACCTGACTAACGCCGGATTGCTTCAGTTCTCTTTCAGTACTACACGTGGTCGTGCGGTGTAAACTCGTTATTAACTTCTTATTTATGTCAAGTATGATACCAAATTCACTGCGAATAGTAAATGTTTGTGTGTTTATTGTAACCTTAATGATTATTTATGCGTGAGCCGTGAAGTGTTGCAAAAAGTATTGTAGCGCTACTAGAAAATGCTGGGAAAGTATTGTACCGTTCATGTGTGCAATAGTAACCATAAGATAACTAAGGGTCCTGGTGTTATATAGCACAACTTCTATAAATGTCCTAGTGCCAAGCGAAGATGGATTCATCTTTGTAAACGTGATAGAAAATGGAATCCTGATTTGTGTTCTATTTACACAGAACATATTTTACCTGTTGATTATGAATGTGACCTTCAGGCCAAACTGCTGAACTCGCCCAAGAAAAACAAATTAAAATCATCTTCAGTTTCCTCCCTTAAACTAAGCATTGCGCCTCCTGGTCGTGTCTTCAAAGATGATATCCAAGGGGGAAATATTACCCGTGAGGCTAGGCATGAAAATAGATTTAAAAAACAACAAATAGTAAGTGATATGCTCTCATCTATAGATATGCAGGGAAAGGAAACTCAGTAGAGGGTGTAATTAATTGTGTCTCTAAAAACCTAAGCAACGAAACCAGTATAACCAATGAGAATAAGACTGAAATCGTGGAAAATATTTTTAATTACAAAAGGAAACCCAAACTAGTGAAACAATAAAGTGCGTTGAAACAAAAATATTTTAAAATTTGAAGCTTAAGAGCAAACTTATTTCTCTGAAAGAAATAAGTCCCGAATTAGTTGAAGAATAAAAATTCGAGGACAACTAGGTACTGTTTTACAAGTAATTAGTTGTATTTATTGCTTTGTAATAAACGCAAAGTTAATAGGAAAGAATGAAGAAATGGTAGCTGCCTTGACTCTGTTATATTTAGGTAAACGAACGTATGTGTATTTACAACAAAAATGCCAATATCAACTACCAGTTTTGTTGATTCTAAAAAAAATGGACCTTTACCCTTGGTATCCGTCAAGTATTTCTAGAAGACGTGATCTGCAAACTGAAAATAGGTGGGTAAAGTAAAAAAACACATGAAAAAGTTGCAGTTCTTTGATTTAACCAAATGAAGATAAATAAGTGTTTGAGTGTGATCCAAGTTTCGATCAATATTTAGGTCCCTACAAAAAAAAATGCTAGAAATAATAGTGAGCGAACTGTTTTATAACTGGAAACAAAACTTATGTGTTGACTTTGACTTAAAAATCAAATCTGAAATATTGAATACTGCTCTGCTATTATAAAACTTGTTCACTAATAATAATACAACGTTGGAAATACTTTGTAATAGGAAAGTCTGGATGTTATTAACACACTAAATTATAATTCCATTTGAGGATATGAAATATATAATAACAACAAACCACTTACTAAATAAATGATAATAACAATAATTGTTTTGTCTAGTATGATTGATAATGTGAGTAAGAAAAATAGCTCAAAGTAGCCGCAGACCAACTCGCTTTTAGCTCTCGGCACACAGAATTGAGTTATCTTACCGCTGACTTAGTAATATTATTTATGCAAAACCATCATTGTGTGAAAAACAAAGTTAAATAAAATATTAAGTTCATACTATTATCTAAAACTTTCTCGCTGATGAAAACTTCCTGGCTGAAAAATTAAAAAAATCCTTGCATAGTATTTTTCACAGGTCGTACAGTTTAGTTGTATTGTATTTTATTGTATAATTAATACGATTGCATTCTTAAATTAAAAAATATATATACTTTTGTAATCATAAAATTGTCCTGAGTGTGTACATATAAAAAACACTATATTTGAGGCATCGCATAGCCGTGTAGGGCAATGTATTTAAACGCGCTACACTAAGAGGTCTATAGGGTTGTGCGCAATGGGGTGGCTCTGGTCAAGAAGCGACGTCATCAACTCCTGCTAATTGAACTATAAAAACTGGCTGAACTGGCCAACCTTATACTCTAGAATACTTGATGACACACTATCTTAGTTAAATATACGGGACGAGCAAAGTATTACACTAATGGTGTAGAAATGAAAAAGGTTTAATCCACACCAACTGCACTCTTAGTTGCTTGTCAGGAGAATGGGAAACCCAATTAAATACACCTATCTCTAATTATAAACAAAATTTTCCCTTCACGAGCAAACAAAACAAGATTAAGTTAACATCTTAGCCCATAAAGCGGATATGAAGCGTTTTTAAACTCCAAATTTACCAAGCATTACTGAAGTCATAGTGACACTTAGAATAATTACTCTCAATATATTTTACTAGTAATATTTAACATGAATTTTTTGAAACAAATGATTATAACAAGACAGGATCAACAAACTAGCATGATCCACTATGTCACTCATTACACACCCAGCCCTTACATTTAGATATTTAGAGGATGATCCCTGTACTAATATTAAATAACGTATTCACGACAACTTTGAAAAGAACCAGAGCCCTCTGTAATTAATGCTAACACTTAAGACAGAGATACCAGCCCTATAATCTAAATATGTATTTAATTGGAAAACAGAACACACTCTAATACAAATATTAAATATCTTAGGGCCGTATATACAGTATGTCAACGCGCATATTCAACGACCAGGAACTCATTAACTAGCGAAGGGACTTTTTGAACGCATTCTATAATCTAAGTTTGGAGGTTTTCCAATACCCCATTCTGTAGCATGTCAATCAGAGAGATTGGATAGCTACAATTAAATATCAATATTTTAATAATTTACGAAAGAAAGAAACACTATTAAAATATTTAAAAAAGTAATCTACCTCAGAGTTTATTTTCTCTGACTAGAAGCAGTCAAATAAAATTACGTATCTCCCTAAATTGTAACACGTGGCTGTTCAAAAATATTGTATTTTGATAAATACTGTAGCAAATATCAAAGAAGAGGATTAACATTATCATATGTATGAATAAAATACGTTAACGCAGACCCTTTGCCATTGGATGATGTCGGATGAATTTACATACGCTTGCCATGCTGTCTACAAGACAATATAGTAAAGTACATCTATATTACACATTCTCATAAAAATAATAACTGATCCTAAATAGTATAATCAAACCAGATATTTATAAATAGAAGATGTTTGTATCTACTCACCATGTCAAGATGTCCTTGGATTTGGTTACCACATATTTGAAACGAAAATTATTCAAAGAAGGCAGCCACACGTGCTAGCATTATAACACCTGACTAAGAAAAGGAGTGTATATTGAGATCGACACACTGACCTACTCCGCGTCAGAAAGAACTGGCGGCGATTCAAGGAAACATGTTTCCCCTTCACCCTGCAAGCATTGGTCTCTGGTTTACTTCTCTTTCCCCCCGCCTTCATCCGTAGCTCTTCTTTCTATATTCCTGAGTTTATCACCCTTTTTGCTTTGTTCCGTTCGTATCAGATTTGTGACTATACATAGAGCTGTTCCCAGGTTCACATTATACCCGTTCTACTACAACCAAGTGTCGAAGGAGGTACTTCTACACCATCACGTAACCAAGAAGAGCGACGACCATGGAGTATTGGCCGTCAGATCCACCACCACCATGGCCAGGACGTCTTGCTTGGAGTACTTGAGTATCCTGAAATCGTCGTAAATTCCTTACGACTTAGGGTCTAGTTTTTTTTGTTTAAAAAGCTAGACAATATAGATCTGGATTTTTTTTTTGTCGAAGCATATTTTTGTTAATTTAAAATTATGTCAAATGGATAGTTAATTCATTTAAAGTTTTGTTGACTTCAAGATGGAAGAGTTTCAGTTAATTAATTAAATATTGTGTCCTGCAGTCTGAAGGACAAGTCTAATTTTACTGACTTTGTGAATCAAGTCCTAGCTACTATTTTTTCCTGTGTCCTTATGATACAGTCTTTACATAATGAAGCTTTGGCTTAGAAAGTTGTAGTGCCTCAGTCATAGACTTGCAATTTTCCACAAGTTCCATTAACCTATTTTGAGCCAATATTTCTCATGACGCCGTGTACGTCGTGTGCATCTGTTTAATTTTTTGATGGCTACAACTAGGCTGTCAGTCTTGATTTCCATGTCACAGTTGAGTCAATGGAAATCTATATTTTGGGTTGGTCAAGTAGTCACGCTTCTCGTGCGGTATTAGCTTCTGTGAGCAAACCAGGGAACTGCACTGGAGTCATAGTGGGGTCCGAGAAAATAATACCTTTTTTCTTTGATAGTTGTTTGACTCCTATTGTTTGTGTTGCTCTTAGTGTATTTGCTATTAGAATTTTAGGTACTATTGAATGCTCTGGCAGTACCGAAAGAGAATAAAAACAGCCATAGTACTATTTTGTTGACACCTGGTTCTTAGCCATCGACCGCTGTTATCAACAGACCTTTCTGTTGTTTATAATTATCCGAAATGTTTAAATGATATTATTTTGAAAACTCAATCAAGCAAAACTGATTAAAATTTACATGTATATCTTGTTCAATACCTTCAGTTAATAACTATTTAATTGTCCTCCTTTTTAGAAAACTTCTACATGTAGCCTGGCACCTGCACAGCCCTTGTAGCTACAGTCAATACATCACAATTCTCAAAGTCTTATTGTTTGCATCAAGCTTCAGACATATAACCTTTAATATTATTGTAAACCTTAAATTTTGTTATATCTGTTTTTTTAATAAATCTATTTATTGTTAAACTTATTCTTTTTTCCATTTAAATTTTGTAACCTGTAGGATCGAATGCCTCAAATCGACTTAAGCTACTTGGTATTCCTATACTGGGAATAAACTACCCTCTCATATTGCATGGGTGATTGTATTACTTCCTAGTCTAGATTTTATAGATGAAATTGTGTAAGCATAACCGGGAAATAATTTAGGGCCCATTATATAGTAACTGTTGTCAAATAAGAGAGGCTAAGGATACACAAAGTCATTAATCTAAATTTGGTAATACTTAACCAATTTATTGACAAAATGTATGGTTAGTTTTTGAAATTTTAGTGATTTACGATCTAATTAATATACCAGCTTAAGCAAACATATTTGGGCTAGAGCACAAATCTGGTTGCATCACCAGTGTTTTCTAGTCCAAAAGAAAGGTTGATAATTTCTCCAAGCAAATGTGTTCAACTTTCCTTAAAATTTAAAATTTCTTAGCATATTATTGTTAACTAGATTGCTTAAATTACTAATAAAAATCGGTTTTTACTGTCCTGTGAACAATAGTATGAAGGAAATATTGTGATACCCATTTAAAAAATATTCGAGATTTTTTATGCATGCTGACGGTAACTGAACCTTTTAAACAGAAAAAGTGAGATTTTTGTACCTTCTATCTGCCTCTTCTGTTGTTTGTTATTCGGCCTGAAATCGAAACAATTATATCAATTGTGCTAAAACTTGGTATGTAATGTTTTAATAAGTTTTCCCAGGAGAGTTTTTGGAAATCTCTATTCAACAATAAAAGCAAGGGTAGCTTATCTAAGGGAAAAAGAGAACTATTTGACTTTCGCGAAATAATGATTTAGATGATACTTTACAGAACCGGGTATCTCCAGCTTTGATCATACTTCCGCAACTCTTTTAGATAGTAAAATAATTTATCATTACAAAGTTTCAGGATTTTTAAGAATAAAAAATAAACTTAAGTTGAAATAAATTTTATAAAAATCAATAGTTTCCAAGCGATTAGAAAATATATATTTTAAATGTAGATAAAAAAAACGGGGAATTGAGAATCTACAGAAGTTATACAATCCAGATAACCAAAACAATCTTTCAATCGTAAACCTTAAAATGGATGACCGGAAATAAGGGCTGACTCACAAATTTACTAACAATTAGAAGGGATATGCTACTTATTAGTGATATTATCGAAAAATATAATAAATTCATGTCAAAAATACATAAATAAAGTTGAGATCAAAACTAGCAACTAACTAGAAGGCGACAGAACAATTGAATAAACATCCACTTACAGTCTCATGAACCGTTATAACCTTTGGTTAGCAGTGATCTATACTTTCTCGCTATCTTATAGATAAAGTATTGTGATCGTAAAAAAATTGAATTCAAGATTTTGATGAATATCGACTTTTCATGACCTCCCAAACCCTAAAAAGTGGTTTTTGCAATACGTCTCTCTGTGTCTGTTCAACACTAACATTAAAAGTAATTTAATAAAGGTCGATAAGAGAGAAAAAAATCATTTTCTCAAAATCGGCTCTAACGATTTTGATTAAAATTTGTATACGGGCGTTGATTAAAGTTATAAATAAACAAAATGGCTATTTTCATTTTCCCATGAACGTTACTTTTAGGGTATTTTACAGAAACTGAAATTTCCTTATCTCCGCAACTATTTAAGATACTAAATAATTTATCATTATAAAATCGTAGTACTATTAAAAATTAAAAACTTTATTTGAAATATATTTTATAAAACCATAAGTGTCCGAGCTATTGGCATATATAATAATATAATTTTGTGAACTTCAGCTGTACAGAGATAATACTTAGGTTTAACACAATAATTCTCTAATTCCATAGAATAAGTAAATAAGTAAGTCTCTCACAAAGTTAATGTTATTTTTCTTTAACCTCTTAAAGTAAATGTTTGTACAGCAATGACTTATCTATATTTTAGACTCAAAAGTCAATATTTAACTTTTTTTATCTAAATTTATAAATGAGAAATTTAATAAAAATGTGATAACCATAAAATGTGCAACCCCTAATGAAATGTAGAACATTTTAACCACAGGTCGAAATTTTAATGCGAAGTATTAATCTTTGTGGACCTAATATCAATTTTATTTCGTCCAAATATACAAATGAGGACTTTAATTATTTAAAAAGAAAATCATAAAATTTAAATCTGGGAGTCAAAAAATGTTTAACGTAAGTATAACACAATATTTGCTAGGGTTTGCTAGTGTATATTATTATTTCGTTTCACATACATCAGGAGCTATGAGTAAATATCTCAATTTAAAAAAATTTAGTAAGAAGTCCATCCAGAGTTCTGTACCACTTATTTTAAAATATGTAACAGTGTACACTATTCTTTATTTATTCTTTTTGATGAAATGTAATGCCTTTTTGTCATAGTAGGTCTGAAGCAATGTTTGCTATTTCGAGTAGATTATATTATGATTTATAAGTAAATATCTCCCTTTTTAGGTAAAGGAACGATAAAACCTGTGTAGTACAATATTATTTTTGTATAACATACTCTTACCCATTCGGGCTCTCTGCATATTTATTTTAGTGGAATAGGGATGCAGAAGGTAGAACGAATAGGTTGTTTACCCGATGTGTTCATAAGGATAGAAAGATATATTATTTAGAAAAAAAAAATCTTTGGATCTTCAAAACAGGATTCGAGCTCCAACCTTTCCGTCATCAGCAAACCAAATTAGATGAGCTTGATGCCCAGGCATTTAAAAATCACGAACCGTGGAAAGAAGATGGTCCTATCCTTGATTTGTGCAGCCAGCTGATTTTATGATAAATTCTCATTCAGTGCGACCCTATTATTATTATTATTTTTATATTTAGCTGGTGACGCCAGAGAGGACGAACGTGCGTTTCAGGTAGTTTCGCAGTCTTTTGATTCCCTTGTGCTCATTATGACTTCTGAAGGTGAAAATTGTAATAACATAATTAAGGGTGGGCACTCGGTAAAATGTTTCGGTTGTGCAAATGATTTTCATTTTGGTGACTGCTCTGGGATTAGTTTTAGCACCTATAAAGTTAAGTCAAAGAACCTCAAAAAAGCATGGTGCTGTAAAGAGTGTGGTTCAGTGAATTCGTGTGCTTCCGCCGAAGAAGACAATGTGGATCTGGTGAGTGTAAGTGATCTATCATCTAGTGATCAAGTCATTTCCCTACTCAAGCGGTTTAATATCAAATCAGCAAAACTGCAAGAATCAGTCAACTTTGTATCTGCTAAAAATGATGACTTCTTAAAACAAATAAGTAGCTTCCTAGCTAAAATTGCATTAATTAAATCAGAAGTGAGCCATCTCAAAACCATAAATTAATCTCTTTCTGAGAAAAATGTATTTCTTGAAAATAAAATAAACTCTCTGGAACAATACACCAGAAGAAATAATATGGAAATACACGGTATGATCCAAACACCAAAAAAAAATTTAGAAGAAAATCTGGCAACGCTGGCCCAAGAACTAGAGGTAGAACTCAAGGTCGACGATGTTGAGATTGCCCACCGCCTACCAACCCCTCGCGCAAACAGAGAAAGAGGTCTCCCACCCTCAGTCATTGTTCGTTTTGCTTCCATGCAAAAGAGAGAGGAAGTGATGACAGCTGTACTTTCAAAAAATATACAGTCAGGTAGGAAGTTAGTGAAAGACGATGTATTTAATAATGGTGACAAAAGTCCTTTGTTCTTCAACAATAACTTGTCGCAGTACTTCAAAACCTTGTTGGGGAAGTAAAAATCAAAAGGTAGGGAAAGAGGCTACCCTTATGTGTGGGTAAAAAATGAATAAATTCTTGCTAGGAAATTTTCCACGACTGACATAATTGTGATTCAACAAGATAATGACATTGACAAAATTGTGTAATTATTTGTATATTATCTAGATCAAATTTGTTAATATAAGTTACAAAATACTATAGGATGACACCACTAACGAACTGTTAACTTATATAAATTTTAATATAAACACAGTAAAATATAAAACCTTAGAGAATTTTCAAAACAAATTTAAAAACTCGAATAATAATAGATTGAATGTAATTACGTGGAGTGTCGGATCTCTTAAAAATAATTGGAATGAAATTTATTTTTTGTTAAATACGGTAGCTAGTTTTTTTTAAATATTATCATATTTACTGAAACGTGGATAACAAATGAACAAGTCAATCTTTATAACATAGAAAGGTATAACTCTTATAATTATTGTAGGGAGAAAACCTGAGGTGGTGGTGTAATTTTATTTGTAAAGAGCACACACAGCTTCCATTTAAACCCAAAAAAACCCTTTGAAAGCATTCAAGGGTCACTGTTCACAAGTAAAAATAAAAAATACAATATAATAGCTTTATATAAACCCCCAGTTAGTAATAAGTGTGACTTTATACAAGAGCTTGACGAAAACATAAACCACTATCCTACAAAATAAAACCTCATTGTAGCAGGTGACACAAACATTAACATAAAAGACAAATATAACCCAGTCCATACTAGATATGAAAATTATGATGTCGGAAAAGGGCCTAAAAATGTAATTAACAAGTGAGTAGTCCATTTGCAAAACTCGTTATGTCCAAACAAACAAAAATTTCAGGAACGGCAAAAAACTGCCATTTCGTTTGTAATTAAGATACATATATAATTTTTTTTTTAAATACTAATTATTACATGTTATATATTGGCCAAGGAATAACAAAATAAAAATGATATAACTCACGGAAAATTAAAAAAAAGTTGGAAATGACGAGTTTTTCAGCATTCTGAAGGACATAACGAGTTTTGCAACAATATTAGACATTTCACATATGCAAATACCTTGATAAAGTATTCCATTTTAAAGAGCAATTAAAAAAACTCCATGAAGATCAAATTAATTTATTTTTTACATTAATTAAACTCATACATTTTTTTATAATTTAGCATAATATTAATATTATTTATTCAATCAAGTGGTCCAACTCAATGTTCTCAAAGCTCTCCCTTTTACATTTATCTTCTTTTTATACAACCAGCCCTTCCTGCAAAATTTCTCCAATATCTGAGTTATATTCATTTGGCTCATTCATAGCTTCCTGTTTTTCAAAAATGTCTTTAAAGAAAGTCAGTTAGTTCCTTCTCCCTCCAATTTGCTTGAAAGTGTTTAGTCAACAGGGTATTCAAGTCTTGAAGATTCTCTTTCTTCAGAGTTGTGCCTTCCTCTTTTACTGTAGGTGCAATGGAATTTAAAGGTTTGCACAGCTTCAGTATGCTTTTCCCTTCTCCCATGTCCAGGTTGTAGTTCACTTCACCTCGCACTACAAAGCTCTTTGTGTTTGTTTTTCGTAGAATTATCCTTTTGCAAGGTTTGAGCTTAAAATGCCATACACCAGGCTCTTTTACAACCTGAGACGCCACCTCTTTCCACTCTAACACAGGGCAGTCTTTTATAGACGTATGAAAGTTGCATGGGATCCAATAATGTTTATGTAATCTTTGTTGGTTAGAAGAGTAGAATGTTTCTTTACTTCAGACTCAATATGGCCAAAGATCCTGTCTGGTGGAATAAACTAATTTCCCACTACTGGAAATATTACCTTTATTTCTTTCACCAAGAATGGAGCATCTTGTGATAAAAACTTTCCCAACATACCGATCAGAATCTTGTTCTTGTTTTGGCCTCCACAGCCGTCGGCTACCAATTTCACAGTATGGTAGCTTGAAAGATCTGTGGAATTCAATCTGTGGTTAACGGCCGATGAAACTTGGTTATACCCCTTTTAGTATTCTTCTTCCAACCAAACATAGGCGAAAACTTTATCTTTGCCTTGAGGATCTTTAGAAGAACCCTGGAAGATGGTAAAATTGTATATGTACATTTGGCGTAAATAGTACGCATGCTTGGTCGGGTATTTTGGGAATGGGTTGATTTTTCTGACAGTCAAAACCAAAGGTAATCTCGCCATCATTGTGTTGAGGCAAATGCTCGTAAAATGCATCTGCTCTTTTTTGTGTACAGTTAATTGTGTCTTTAAGTCTTGTTTCATTTCTGCATCACTACAAGACTTTATTCGTTCAATGAGAGCAAGACACTGAGAGCAGCAATCTGTGGCAGGAGAACCAAAGCCAATATTGTAATCATTATCAAAAATACATCGGAAAAAGTCATACTTCACAGCTAGATTTGTACTACACGATTCTGAATATTGGGACCAAAGTTTTCTAATACTAAGTTCACTCGATAGATACTGGTGGGTTGCATTATTGCTTCTGCAGCAATGGGACTCTAGTACCTGAATAGATTCAATGAAGGTTTTCACAGCTTGTTTCCTTTCAGAATAAATCTTTGATTTACGGTCACCTCCTCTCTGTTCAGCTGGAGCATCGCCTGTCTGAAGGAGACTTTTGCACAGTAATTGGACTCTGTCTCTTGATACACTTAAACTGTTGATGAAGAGCTTTTTACACACAGGCACATTTTCAACTTTTCTGTCTTTCAAACACGGTATGAAATATTTTGTAGTTACCTTATTTCTGTATGCCATGTTACCAGTGCGAGATCTTTGAAGATTGGGTGTTTCTACTGTGACATGTCGTAGTATGAAATTATTCTGTGCTTGCCTGTTTGTGTCAGCATAAAACTCTTGATGAATCCGTCTTACATCCTGCATTGTTACATCACTGCAGTGAAAAGCCTTTGCAGCCTTATGTTGGCAAGAGGGTCGCTGAGGGAATGAAGATACTGAGTGCCTGTAATATAAGATTGTCCAATTTTGTTAAGTCAAAACTACCTAGCTAAATGTGACCATTCTTGAGTATACTAGTGAAATAACATCTGGACAAAGTTAAAAAGTTTTATTTGGCAGTAGGCCTACTTCTTATACTGTGAAATGTATAGTTGAAAAAAAAAAATACTGCCAGAGTTTAATTGCATTATGCTCACAGACAACCCGATGGCAGGAATGTGTCAAAACTCCTGGCTTGGTTTAATTTGAATAAACTCATCCCTGGCGTAAGCATTGTTTGTCTATTACTGAGTGCTAAAATAACATTATTAAACTAGGAGGGTACCGTAATCTAAAATAACCAGATAGGCCTAATGCACATGTTTTAAAACATTATTAATTTCACTAACAACCAATTAGGCCTGAGGTCCTGAATTACAGGACAATACTTATATACTTGCCTATTTTTCTTTATTTAAGACGTATGAAACTAATTAGTTAGGCTATTGAAAATTCATAATTAAATAATAGTAATAATAGGAATTAGGTCAATGGACAAAAATAAAACCTATAACACACAAACATGACATATGCCAAGCCAGTTGTCTGGAATATTAACCTATATGTGTTAAAATGTTGAAACTAAAGTGGTAAAATAAGACACAAACTTAGCTCATTCGTTTGGCAACATTCCTTTTCCAATTTTCATTATTTCTTCTCTTCTTTCGACCTTTTCCAAACTCTGAAGGTTGTACTTGAATAAGGTTCATGGTTTAATAATAACTAAAAATTAAGTATGTTCAACAAACAAAATGTTTTGTTCATAAACATCAAAATTCCAAAGATAATAATACATTGGCAGTGGTGCCAACCCAGAACATGAAAAATCTCATCTGTAATAATTATTATAATATAAAAATACAAAACTATACAGCAAGCTAAGCAGAAGTAGAGCAAAGTTTTGTTAGGCTGCAAAACATAAAGAAAAATAACGAGTTTTGCAACAGTTTCAATCTTTATTACAGAGCACTTCTGTGGGACATGACGAATTGTGCAGCAGTTTGTTAATATCAGGAATAATTAGTATTTAAATGTCAGATCACTACCATACAGCGATGAAAATAATGTATAAAAATAGACCAAATAAATGCTCATTGTCTCCCGCTAACAAAATACTTTATATAAATAGAAAGTCTGCTTTTAGCAAACTGAAAGCAGTGGATTAGGGAAGCCTGACTACGGACTTACAAGACTTGAACACAAAATATGACAAAAACGTTTTGACTTTTAAGGAAGTATATAATACAACAAATTGGCCAATCTCAGAACCCAAATACAACCAACGCAATTTGGATTAATGCCTTTCTTAGTAACGGGCTAAACCAATTCAACCCTTTTTCGACCCTAAAATTTGAAGCAACTAATCATGGGTGAAATACACACACATATTATTCTTCCCTGATCTACATACAAGTTTTGTAATACATAAATATAGATTTCTGTGTTACATACCAACGTCTTGGATACTTCATGGTACGATTACGGCCACATCAGAAGCGATGCCGTCAGAATGGTGGGACGACCGTGCCATTCAATTATATTGCACTTGACTGGTCCGAATTTCTTGATAAACTGAAGACGGCAATCAAC
>CABEEJ010004070.1:14275-70812 GCA_901482245.1 Timema douglasi
GTATAACTATTATTATTATTATTATTAGCACGGCGTCTTACTACCCGTTTGGGTGATACTATTATGTACCAATTACTTTGATGTGTTTAGGAATGAGGAAGGTTGAATTTAAAGGAAGTGTACCCGCATCTGTGTGGAGGGAAGAACACCATTTAGGAAAAAGCACCCCCAGTACAACCGATCGGAAATCGAACCACGATCTCGCAGTCATTTTCTCAGCCCAATCTATCGCGAGAATGAAGCCTTGAACAGTTCTACCACTGAAGCGGCTCCGTTCGTAATATAATCGAGGTTCAATATAGGCTACATATGATCGCCCCCCAACCCCTCCTATGGCGACAAGTGTGTGATGCCGGACTGGAGCTGTCGGGCGTCTGGTCCGTCCACCGATCCATCGGATGGCTGCTCTCAGTTCAGAAAATGGATCGGCGATAATAACTGATAGACCCTGTAGCCAATTATAAAGACTTGTACTTAGGTTAAGTTAGTATTAAGTGTTTATAAATCTTTTGGTTAAGTTAGTTGTAAGTCCATAGGTGGTTATATTGTGGGTAGTAAGCGGAGCGAAATCTCCGGTAAGGTGCCTCCCCAGGTGATGGATGCCCGCCCCCGCTGGGGCTCTAGCCGATCTTGGGACCATTAGATCCAGAGTGCGGTGGGACACCCAGTGGGGCAGGGTACCGGGGGCGTAATATACCCGGGGCGGACCAACTAGTAGGTAAGGTATAGGAAAGAAGGACAAATAGGACTTTTAGATTTAGCTGCTTATCCTAAACTTATTATTGTATTTAAAAAAAGAGCATAGCAAAAAGATGTAATATTAATTCAAGATGTAGATCTAGGTCCCGAGCTACTTGCTAAGAATCGGAATAAATAGTGTAAATAGATAAATAATAATATACCCCTCTTCTCCACTGATACTGACACGTCCTTTTGATACCCTACTACCCTGAATGCTATCTCTTCCTTCGTATTCCTCAATCCTTTCCAAGAGAAACTAATGACCTGTGACACCATTAACTCGGCCCTACGGTATGTGTGCATACTCTGGCTCGACTTACAATTAGAAGTTTTATATCAAGTACAGTCAACTTTGGTGACCTCAGTCGTCCCTTCCTATCGGTTTCTCTTGCGGTATGCGACCTCACACGCTCGCTTTCGGCATCGAAAGTTTTCGTACAATCGCTGTCTCTCTCTTTACTTTACAGACCTGGGCTTTTGACAAAAAGGATGAGTCACCTTCACCTTGCTGTGGGGAGATTCTGACGTGCATCGGTTGATTAGCTTTTACCGGATTGCCTCCCCCCCCCCTCCTCCACCGGTTAGTGGCCAAACACTTTCATCTCATACTTATGGTCGGGATCAGGGGGTTGAATGAAAAAGGTTTAACGAGAGCTAATTTTACAAAAAAGAATGAACCCGTCGATATTTTCGTGCAGTGCTTTTATATGATACATTGACACGCTTCGGAGACACTCGAAATAGGCTGGTCTGCTGACGACTGATGATATTGAGTTTCGAATCTCGGTCGGGTGTACTGAGAGTGGTTTTCACTAAATTGTTTTCTACTCTCCCTCCACGAAGACGCTGGTGCACTTCCTTTATCATCCCTAACACATTGGTGGGATAAGTACATATGCGTATACCCATATATAACTAAGAATTTTATGGAACATTAAAATCCCTCTTAAAACAACGCCACTGACTACCATTCCTTATCTTGAGCTAGTTCTATCCAGTCCACCTCATTACACCTTATCCCTATCTTGAGCTGGTTCTATCCAGTCCACCTCACTACACCTTATCCCTATCTTGAGCTAGCTCTATCCAGTCGGCCTCATTACATCCTATCCGTATCTTGACATAGTTATAACCATTGTACCTCACTACACTCTATCCCTATCTTGAGATAGTTCTATCCAGTCCGCCTCATTACACCCTATCCGTATCTTGACATAGTTATAACCATTGTACCTCACTACACTCTATCCCTATCTTGAGATAGTTCTATCCAGTCCACCTCATTACACCTTATCCCTATCTTGAGCTAGTTCTATCCAGTCCACCTCATTACACCTTATCCACTATCTTGAGCTGCTTCTATCCAGTCCACCTCACTACACCTTATCCCTATCTTGAGCTAGCTCTATCCAATCCGCCTCATTACATCCTATCCGTATCTTGACATAGTTATAACCATTGTACCTCACTACACTCTATCCCTATCTTGAGATAGTTCTATCCAGTCCGCCTCATTACACCCTATCCGTATCTTGACATAGTTATAACCATTGTACCTCACTACACTCTATCCCTATCTTGAGATAGTTCTATCCAGTCCACCTCATTACACCTTATCCCTATCTTGAGCTAGTTCTATCCAGTCCACCTCATTACACCTTATCCTTATCTTGAGCTAGTTCCATCCAGTCCACCTCATTACACCTAATCCCTATCTTGAGCTAGCTCTATCCAGTCAGCCTAATTACACCCTATCTGTATCTTGACATAGTTATAACCATTGTACCTCATTAAACCTTCTCTTTCAGGTACATACTAATGTTATCTTCCCATCTGCATCTATGTCCTCTAAATGGTGTCTTCCCATTGGGTTTGTCAGTTAGTACTCTGAAAAGGGGATAGAATAAATTCTTCCATTAGCGCTGCATGTCCTGAAACCTGTGAAAATTGATTATCCTAACAATGTCTTGTGATGAGTACAGGGTATGTAACTCATAATTATATAACCTCCTCCACACTTTAGTAGCCCCCCCATATCCTTATGTACTAAATATCTTCCTAAGCACCTTTTTTTTCGAACACATTAAATTTAATACTTAGAAAGTGAAACTAAATGCATCTATTGAAGCAATATTTTATTTATTCAAGCCAAAACTTTTTTTTGTTATAAAACTGAGAAATTATTGAATCTAATTAGCGCTCTCTTCATTCCCCCTTTGAGAAGACGTCACAAACGTGTTATTCCGCTTCGCCGCATGGAAATTTAGATCCACTTTCGTGATGTTGGCTGTAATGACCTTGTCTCCTTGCGTAATTACGGTCGTTTATCTTCTCTTCCTACTGTCTCGAGCGTTGTCGGTCTGTCGTCGGCGGCGTATTGTTTGTGAAGATTGAAGAGACAATGTATGCACTTTAACTGAAAGTTGAGCCGTCATACGGGGAGCGCACATTCACAAAATAAAATAAGGGGCATTTTCAGTGGTAGTGGTAGGGTATATCTGTCTTGTAATTCGTTTACAATATCTAATTCCCCCAGAAACTATCTCGAGATTTAAAAAATTATAATCGGGTAGGAAGAATATAAAGAATATAACTAACTTTTATAAATTTGTAAATGAAAATCTTAAAAATGAGACCTTTTTAAACTTATTATTTTGAAACTTTGTTACTATCCCTAACTATTCTAAAATGTCTTGTGGCTTAGTGGTTAGATAATGTCTATATGTAATATATATATATATATATATGTATATATATACATATATATATATATATATATATATATGTGTATATATATATACAGAGAGAGATCATTGGTTCGATTGTAGACTAGGCCTCCTGCTAGTGAGACAGAATTAATTCGTAATTCGTGTTAGAACTCATTTTTAGAAAAATGTCTAAATATTTATGTTAAGTTCAGTTACATCTCTTATTAATTTTTAAAATATTGATTTGTGTACATTAAAACACTGTCTCAAAATAATGTATTAAATTCATGTTTAATAATTGAGGGAGAGAAAAAATAAGTGGTGCTATCATACTTATTATGTAAGCGACGCATATTCGATTTCCGGCGAGGAGAAAAAACGTGTGATTGAATTTAACTAAGTTAGGGAAATATTAAGGGAAAATAGAGTAGTTGTGTAAACTATATTTTTTTGTTAAATTCGAATTAATTTAAAAACCAACCAATTTGAATTAAAATAAAGTCACGTGTCTGTCTAAACTGGCCATCCGCAACGTATCCTCATTAAAGGACATTGGATGAGGTCATTGCATTTTAAAGAAATGCACCAACATTCTCTCAGAAGGAAGATGGAAAGACCACAGCTAAAAACCAACATGGAGTAACACCAACGCACCTAGCCGGGATTCGAACCTAATTCCAACCCTCTCTATCGATTGAGCTTTTCATTCAAACTCGCTGACACTGCGTTAACCATGCTTGACGTTGTTGGTTGAATATCAACCTGAGAAATTCAAACCTATCCAAAAGAGTAGAGGGTTTTTAAACTTAACCTTTGTTGAATACTATACACAAACGATTGATCTATTTCCAGAATTACCCGCCTCGGTGGCGTAGTTGGCTAACGCGCTTGTCGTGTTGAGCTCTACTGCTGAGGACGGGGAGATCGAGGTTCGAATAATTCCTAATCCATTAGAGTAATTAGTACTTAAAGCGTATAACCCGAACGGATAGTAAGACGCGGTGCTAAATATTATTATTATTTCCAGAATTATCTTTTCAAAAAACATCTCATAAGTAATTATGTAGAATGTTATAAGTATTTCAGTAATAATCGTTTAAACAATTTATTTTTAATTTTTTAACACCGTGTCTTTCGGGTTACATGCCTATGTGCTAGGGATTAGTAAGGTTTGATTTTAGAGGAAGTGTATCTGTATTTGCATGAAGGAAGAGTGGGAAACCATTTAGGAAAAATCGCACCCATTACGCACCAACTCCCCGTCATTGGCAGTCTAGTACATTCATAGAGTGACGACGCCTTACAGGGCCCCTACACGATCAGTCAGTATGAATCAGTATTTACAACGAGACAGTACACGGTCAGTCTTCGTGCCATTATTTGTATCAGTCTCAGCTCCTGCGTGAAACAACATGGATGACATGAAAAAGGTCTGTGCAGTCTATGTTTGTTACTGAGACTGAAGGAAATACTGACGAGCGCGCGCACATGGTCAGTACTACTGTCAGTCTCTCCCACCACTTGCAAGACTGATGGACTGAGACTGAAGGAAATACTGACGAGCGCGCGCACACGGTCAGTATTTCTGTCAGTACTACTGTCAGTCTCTCCCACCACTCGCAAGACTGATGGACTGAGACTGATGTGATCAGAAAATTCTGATCACATCAGTATTTCAGTCAGTCCGGCCATCAGTCCATCAGTACTACTCTCACACAATCAGTCAGACTGTCACTTTTAATTATCACTTTATTAACACTGACAGTCTGATCGTGTAGGGAGGGAACCTATTACTCTAATGTGGTTAACTGATTTAATTTTAGAAAGTAAATTTGACATACAATAATCCTAAATTTAGTTTACTGTAGATAAAATAATCAGTTCCTTATTTAATTAAATTGATCAAATCAAAATACTTACAAATTAATTTAAAGATTTTAGAAAGTAAATCTAATACATAGTATTTCCTTCAGTCTTAGTAGCAAACATAGACTGCCCACGCCTCTTTCTTATCATCCATGTTGTGGCACGTTAAATGTAGGAGCTGAGACTGATAGAAATAATGATACGAATACTGACCATGTAGTTTCTCGTTGTAAATACTGATTCATACTGACAGTCAAACTGATCGTGTAGAGGCCCTTTTAGACTATGTGGCCACCGTATAGGGTATTTAAACAATTATTAATGTAATAAATTGGTTATATACATTTACTTACATTAATTCTTGTTATTCTAAAGTGTAAATCTAGTTAAAAAAAAAGCCCGACCTGCAGATACATGTTACAATACGATTTTGTTTGTAAGAACCTTTAAAAAAATAAAACATTATTTTGTCGTCAACATTGATAACATTTTATTATATTATTAGTGTTGTTTTACAGGTGTTGATACTCTCTATCAAATATGACAGCAGATCACACCACTAGACGTATGAAAATATTAAAGTAGAAGTTTCTAGTTGTAAGATACGGACGGGCCTTACTATACTGTACATCTCTGTAGAGGTGAATATTTGACGAGCACTACAATGTTCAAGTTTATCATGACCCCCCCCCCCCCCCCCCNGCAACACTGTTTCGCCACTCTACCTGACATTTACCGGGTCACGGTGGTTAACTCGGATCTTCCAATGACCTCACGTCATGATAGGTTTCACGTGCCTTCGGAACGTTCGTATTATCGACTATTTAGAAGCCATCTTGTATGTAATTCTCTGTAATGCGTGTCCATTATGTGGATGTGAATATGAGGGACCATGTGAGGAGTTAAGAGTATTAGTATTCTATGACGAATTCTCACATAAATATTTGAATTCATCACACGTTCATATGAATGCACTTTTTTTTTAGTAAGGTTTGTTTTCCTTTGAAATGTGGGATGAAAGTCGACGCGAGAAAAGGCCAGTGTTATTTTTGTGTGTGCAATTTTTATATCAAAACTTATTTTGCTAAAAATAAATCAAATAATTCTCCGGTAGAATCATACGAGTTTAATTTTATTTACATGATGATATCAAAAATTCTTGAATATCTTTCATGAATCACCTGGAATTTAATGACAACTTTTTCTCTCCGTTTAATTTTTTTCCCATCTAATCACACTATGCTCATGACAGATATTCAACAACTGTTGATATTACCATGTGACGAAAATTAAACTTTCTATTTCTGGTGGAGCAATATTTGTATTTATTTTGGTCAAAAAAGTTTTGCTCTAAAAACTGCATAAATACTAACCTTTTCTGGCGTCCTCTTCTAACCCACCTGACGTTTACTGATTATTTTACATTTCATACCTTTATCGTTTATAAATTATATATTCTTAAATGGTATGTATTTTAATTAATTAAAATTGAAAAAATCGTCATTTTTAAAGAATAATTTTTACAAAATTAACCCCTCCTATCTACGCGTCCTTAAATTACGTATTTTTTTCACGATGTTCGACCACTCCCGTTCCTACACGTAAGGGACCGTAAGATTTTATTTTCCACCAACCCTCCCACCCCCCTTATTATTAAAAACTATATGAATAAAAGAATGCACGTAGTAAGTTTTCGGTAGTGACAAACTATATCTGAGTGTTACAAAATATATTCATGTGATCTGCAGATGTCACTTTTGTTATAGTATAAATACCTTTGAAAATATTACTAATAATATAGTAAAATACTATCAATATTTACAGAAAAAAAAGTGTTTGTATTTTATAAAAGTCCCTTTCTCTCGTGATTCCACTCTAACTAATCACGAAAATATATATAAAAATAGCTGATAGTTACATAAACAAAAATGTGAAAGTTTTTAAATTACTTATTTGAGAAGAGACACATTACAATCATTTCTCCATGTACACTATTTACTTTATGGTCTTAAATAAAAATCAGTAGCGATGAACAAACATATGAAAGTTTTTAATATTTTTTTAAAGAAGAGAAACATTAAACATTATTAAACCCTGTACACTATTTGTTGTAGTGTTATCTTGCTTGTCACAAGGATACCAACTATAGGGAATAGAAAGTCCCAATGTAACCAATACTTCTACTTACTTTCACTATCTTTGTCGACTAGTTTTTAAAAATTTAAATATTTACTTTTGGATTAATGTGTTTGTGTATGTTATCGTACACGAGTCCTTTTACTTTGTTGTTATAATTCCTTGAAATATTCGATTAGTTTTGTTTTCATTACACGTAAAAGCTGTTAGTATTTATTAACATATTTAGTGGTTTATTTATTCGGATAATTTAATGTCAACCACGTTATACTCGATATAAAGATTCAGGCGATATTTATTATGGTTGCCACAATCTCTCTTGCCGTGGCTCTATTTTTGACCCTTCTAAACGTTTCTGGAAGTTTGTGTTCACGTCCCGGTTGAATACTAATCACGGCGAGCGTTATGTCAATATCTAGATTAACTCAACGTTCACGTAACGTAACATTCACCTACGTAAATAATCAAGTATATTATCAGGATGTAACACTAGCAATTTGAACTGTTGGAAAACGAATTGTTCACTAAAATGAAACCCAAGCATTTAGGGCTGATTCAGCTGCAAGTACTTATAACAGCAGCTTTACTGGAGCTACAGAATTAGGAGACCCGTTTCGGTGGCCGTATGGTCTAAGGCGCAACTTTCGCAATAGACAAAATTTCCCAAGACGGCTAAATCGGAGTTCAATACCTGTCGGGTGTATGAGGGTGGGTTTTCCTAAATGGTTTCCCACTGTCCCTCCACGCAAATGATGGTGCACTTCCTCTAAATCAAACTTTCCTAATTCCTAGCACATTAACGTAATTAGTACATAAATTTGTGTAACCCGAATGAGTAGTAAAACGTGGTGCAAAAAAAAAGCTGTGGATCACATACTCTAACGTATGAAAATGTGAAAGTATTATTATTATTATTATTATTATTATTATTATTATTAGCACCGCGTCCTACTACCTGTTCGGGTTACACGCACTTACGATAATGTGTAGTGGTAGGGTGATTGTGAGATGAAATAGAGAACCTACAGTTTAACATGGGATCCGAACCACGGTGGAGGCCTGGTATTCCCCACATTCACAAGTTGTGATTAATACACGTCTTGTTAGAGGGGAAGGAAGGGTTTGGCACTCAGATAAATCTGTGCCGGGACCGAGGATTGAACCCCGGACCCCAGCACAGAAGTCCGACACCTTACCCCTAGACCACAAAATCTGAAAGCAGATCTAGTAAATTTGATATTTGCCGAATAAGGTTCTTTATATTAATTTTTTTTAGTGTAGCTTTATGATTGACATTTCCACGCGGAGTTACATTATTCAAGAAGTTTGTAAAATCTGAGGAACAATTGTTTGCTACAATGGACTGAATTAAAATCAATTATGCGGCTATTTTTTGTATTATTGTTTTACCTGCTATTGGCGATAAACTCCAGGTTTGTTGGTGGGGTGAACTTCCAATCAGCTTTTAGTTTTCTTTGTTCGATTGCTAATGGCATTACAACTTGTGTTCCGCGAGAATCTCTTCTGTAAGTTGTTCTTCGTCGAAGACTGCGATATTTTTCTCGACCGCGCTGATCATGATTTTTCGTACTGAACTGCACACTGAATAGTACTGTACTGAAAACGTTTGTTTTAAAGGCCTTAAGAGTAGGACTTTGTTTGAAAGAAACTAAAAAAAAAAGAATTGTGGTCAGCAATGATAACATTTTATCGTTAGTGTTATTTTACAGGCATTGATAATACATATTAATAGTGATGGCTGCAACATGAACTGACCCGCTTCAGTGGCTGAATGGTCTAAGGCGTCACTCTTGTGTTAGACTGGCCTGCTGAAGATGGGGAGATCGGGGTTTTAATCCTGGTTGGGCCTACTGAGGGTGATTTTTACTAAACGGTTTACGACTATCCCTCCCACAAATACGGGTAGATTACCTCTAAAACACTTTCTTCATTATCATCCTTAACCTGTAAGAGTAATTATCATAAACAATTAGTAAGACGCGGTGTTAAATAAAACATGACTTGGTGTATGAATACGTGAAAGTAGATCTAGTAACTTTTCTAGATGTCAAATGAAATTCTTCCTATGAAAATTTTACTGTACTTAAGATCCAATAACATACGAGTATCATCAGCTCTTGTGAACCGGCTCACATACGCTCGTGTCAAAGATTCCTTATCTTGAGGGACTCCACATTCTAAGAAGCCTATTGCGAGCCTGATGTCTTATATTTCTTGGCAACCATTGTGAGACTGACGTCTAGATCGCGTGACTTCCATTTCTAATAAGTCAAGGAATCGCATAGTTCGACTTAAATGCAAGCCACCGCCATTTATCAACAAACCCGTGTTTAAACATCTCATTGTTAGGAACACACACGATAACACAGCTCAAGGTGACAGGCTTCGTACCACCTTATATGGGACACAAGACATCAATTGCATGCATTCTATAGGTTTGGTTTTGTTCGCTGTTTGTACAGCCGTTCCCGCGCGGCGGATGACAGAAAAGACCCCGACTCGGATAAATATGGTTAGATGGCTTTTTCGTGTTTGTCGCGGCCATTGTTTGCCTATAAAAGACATGTCTCTTTGTCAGACTCTCCTCCAAATACGTCATTGACTTACTCTCTCAATAATAGACAGGATCGGAGGGGGAATTTTCCAATTTGACCTGTTCTTTCGGTAAAAATAAAACCGAACAAGTTTTTTTTTTATCGTGTGCACAATTTAGGACGATGCCAATGTCTGCACTTGAAGATTATCAAGATATATTAAAGACTTTTACTATTTATATTATATTACAACTTTGTTTGTGCACGTAATGACTCGCCCGGGATATCCGTATATTTACACTAATAAGGTAATGAACACGTAACTAGAATTTAGAAGGAATTTATTCGAGATGCGTGGAAGGTGAGAGTGAAACTATTTCGGGGTAAAATCACACCTTTAATACACCTGGCTGGTATTCGAACACCGACACCGGCAAACCAGACCATACTGGATCCATGCCTTAATCTGCGTGCCCATCTTTGCGGATATTATTAACCAAGCCGAGACGCTCATAATAATAATGCTCGGTTTCGTTCGTACCTATTCTGTTTTCGCACAGTGTTCGCCCTAACCAGAGTATTTCAGTCAGTTGGCGAATGACTCCTCAAGGCTCTCGACCAAGGCAATACTTTAAAAAAATATAAATTCATCTAGTATCTGTGACAAAGTGGCTGAATAAAATACTAGTTATTCTTTTCGTCATAAAAATAGGTATATCTATTTCGGAGAAGAATAATGATAATTTAATGTTGGCCTTTCTCAGTGGTCAAGATTGAAAAGGCAATATTAATTATAAACTTTAAGATACTTTGCTGGTTCGAGTACCGGTAGGGTCGAATTTTCATATCCTGCGCGTTTTGCTAGAGAAGAAGAGGTGCGAAAGGTTCAGGTTCACTATAGGAGTGGTCTTTTCTAAGATTACCTTAAGTTATAAGTTTCAAATTTAAATTGACTGTCATAATCTTAATGTATCCTTAGATGGCTTTATCCGTAAGCAAAGCTAATTTCAACCTTCATATTTATCTCACACCTGTGCCAATTTAATCTTGTACGAACGACAAAATAAGCCGTGAATCATCAGTGGCTGGGATTCAATGATTGCTCTAGAAACCGTTGTATTTTCACGTCCATCACAGATTCTTGACTTGAAATATGAGTCTGGGACACCTCAGTGTTGGAGCAGTGACGCGGGAAACCCAAGGTCCCGGGAACGATGTCTGTGTCCAGGCGTCAATTTTCAAATTGATATATTCATCTTGAGACGGTTGTATCCGTGTGACCAAAATAAATTAACTCCTACCTTCAACCTTGATATTGTAACTTATTGTGTGTATGTGAAAATAGTTGTTTAACTAGCTCTTACCCGCCTCGGTGGCGTAGTTGGCTAACGCGCGAGTCGTGTTGAGCTCGACCGCCGAGGACGGGGAGATCGAGGTTCGAATCTCGGTCGGGTGAACTGGGGGTGGTTTTTCCTAAATGGTTTTCCACTCTCCCTCCACGCAAATGCGGGTTCACTTCCTCTAATTCAACCTTCTCAAATCCCAATCCATTAGAGTAATTAGTACTTAAAGCGTATAACCCGAACGGGTAGTAAGACGCGGTGCTAAATATTATTATTAACTAGCTCTTCGGGGTGTGTTTGTTCGCTTGTGTCTCTTGTTTACATCCCATCGTGTATCTATAAACTCGTCACATGTCACTTACCAGTCAGATACTGGTTGACTCGCCCCGATGCTCATGTACCCCATGACCATGTCATCCGTGCGCGTCGTGTCATCGCAAAGATCTACCGCGATTATTGTGGAACGAACTAACCAACCTAACTAACCTAACCTGACACTCAATACGGACCTATTCGTGTTTTCTGACTATGGGCCAGCCTCACTTTTGGCGCTATAATAAATACAGGATCACATCTACCTAGACCAGAATGGAATGGACCAGTTTCATATGCGAAACTGCCACATTCCATTCGAGTCTAGTTAGGTGTCGTCTTATATTTATTATAGCGCCAAAATTGAGGCGTACTAGGTCTTACTATGAAACCGGCCCTTATATTTTCCACCTGATATGCAGGCTAAAATTTTTAGCATTTTGTTTTAATTTATTTGAAGAATTTAACGTGCTGTTTATATAAGACAACGACTTATAAGCTATCCTAAATCTAGAACAGATACAACATCCAGCCCCCGGCCGTTTATACATCACTGTGAAAGGAGAAACCCATATTTCACCAATGACACATTTTACGACCAAACCGGGAATCGAGCCCGGGACTTCTTAGCTCAGCAGACAGACATGATGCTGACTGAGCTAAGGTGTCGGGCTTATACTAATTTATCACGTTTTCATTTGTATTACTGCAATAGCTCTATTTTTAAAAATAAAAAATAGAGTTGATAGGTGTGGCGAGCTGATGAAAGCCGTCTTGCGCGACAGCTACCCCTCCTAGATACTGCCATTATTAGTATGCTTGTCTATCGACGGTGCAATCTGAATTTGACGAAATTTGATCCCGAGGTATACGAACCCTCGTCTCACTTCGCATGTGACGGTGAACCCAGAACTCCCTGTAGCAGAAAAACGTTTCCGACCGCGGCGGTGCGGCGCTTAACAGAACGCTGCGGGCAGAGGAGCGACCGCGAAGGCAAAGGGGGCGGTCAAATTCAGTGTCACGGTCGCCTGAATAAGCAACAGACCGCTCCGTCCAGATGGTCCCAGAACACGTGTTCGAGGATGGTGGCCTTCTCACGGAGACCAACTTTGTTAACTAGATTTTTATTTCAAGCGAATAAAATATATACTTTTACCTTCTTTTTTTAAAAATATAATGTTGTAAGAAAGTGAAGTCGGCATGTTGAAAGAACCTAATCTGGTCGGGTATCTATTTTTAATGGTGATTTTGATCGCGGTTTAATTTTTTAAATTTATATTAAAGAGTCTGTCTAACGGATGATTAATCGGGAAATTAGATACGTGATAAGCTAGGTCCGGACTCTGATGATCTACAAACTGACCTAAAAACATGATCAAAAATGACTGCATTAAAAAAAACTAAAAATAAGATCAAAAGCTTGAAATGACTAAATTAAAACATGCACTTTACAAATGGAAACTAAAACATATATGCGATGCCTTTAACAACTAAACTCTTGCATCCTGATGAATATGATATTAATTTACAAATGTTTTATTCGGAAGTGATAGCAACCCCCTCCCAACGCAAACCTCACAGCCTAAATGCAGTGTCTCACCAGGAATGTGTATTCAAGCAAAGAGGATACAAAGCTCATTATTTAATCTTTTTACAGACAACTATGATATGATGACATTTTATGTTGAGTATGTATGCATTTATAAAATATTTTTTGTATTTAAAAAAATACTTATTCAACATAATGGACAAAACATTATTTATAAATGACTAAAAATGGTACGCAAACCAAGAAAATATGTCTTAAAAATCCTGTAAAGGGTGTCCTGAAATTTAATGACAACATTCTGTCTTTATTTAAAAGTTTATCTGATCATCTAATGCCACTATGCTCATGACAGATAATCGACAGTTACTGTTGATATTATCATGTGAAGAAAATTAAGATCTTTATTTCTACTGGAGAAATACTTGATTTATTTTGACTAACTAAATCTTTTTACTATAAAAACCGCAAAAATACTGCTTTTAATCCGCATTCCCTACGTTCCTACCTTAAGAAAATAATGACTGATAACATTATAATTTATACACTTTTATAAACAGCCTGGTTTTCCTTTTCTTTGTTGTCATTAATGTAATCACTAACGTCAAAAACCCGTATCAATGGTCGCATAGCCTAATGCGTCACTTTCGTGTTGGACTAGATTTCCGGGGACGAAGAGACCGAGGTTTGTAAACCTGTCGAATGAAATGACTGATGAAATACTTTCCCACTCTACCGCCACGAAAATACGGCTGCATTTCCTCTAAAAGTTTACCTTTTACATATTCCACTAGCTTAATTAATGTATATGCGTGTAACACGAACTGGCAGTGAGGTGCGCTGCTAAAAAATAAACGTTTTTAAAATAGTGTAGAAGGTTTATTTGACTACTTGTTCTTGTTGTGAATGCCGAGGTGATCTCATGCGCGCGCAACGTCTTGGTTTGCTTGTCCTGAAAACTTTTCGCGGTCACACTAGGGAATGTGTATGGCATGTGAGCTTTCACTTAATTTCATTCAGTATTTCTTCAGATTGTAACTGCCTGTGTGTTTGAGTTAAATATATGAAGCAGAAAATTGGACCTTCAGGAAGATGGAAAATAAATACCTGGAGAGATTTAAAATGTGGTGCTGGAGAAGACTTGAGAAGATCAGATGGACAGACAGGGTGACAAATAAAGATGTCCTAATAAGAGAGCTTAATAAGAGGACCATTTTGGATGTGATTCTTTGGTACGAAGCAAACTGGATCAGACGCTTCCTTAGGAGGAACTGTCTTCTGCACGAGGAAGGAAAGGTTTAGGGAAACAAGAGATTAGGAAGGAGGGGGATTCAAATATAGGGGCGATCGGGGTTCAAATACCGGCCTGGTGTACTGAAGGCTTTTCTTAAATCGTTTTCCACTCTCCTTTCACGCAACTGTGGGTACACTTCCTATAAATTAAACCTTCTTCGTTCCTATCACATTAAGTACATATGCGAGGTGACCTGGTGGTCTTGGGGTAAGGTGTCAAACTCCTGTACTAGGGGTCTGGGGCTCAATCCTCGGCCCCGGTACAGATTTATCTGATTGCCAAACCTTTCCTTCACCTCTGACAAGACATCTTGTGAATGTGGGGAATGCCAGGCCTCCAACGTGGTTCGGATTCCACGTTAAACTGTAGGTACCTCCATTTCATCTCACGATAACCTTATCATTATACATTAGCGTAAGTGCGTATAACCCGAACAGTAAGACGTGATGCTAATAATAATAATAATAATAATAATAATAATAATAATTACATATGCGTCCAACCCTAACGGGTAGCAAGATGCAGCAATAAAAAAAATCGTACAAAAGTTGTTTGGATTCAGTAATGTCACTATAGTATACGGCTTGGAAACAAACAAACAAACAAACAAAATAAGATCATTGAGAAATTGAATTCTTTCTGAACGAACAATAGCGATTTCGGTGTCTCCTCCGTTCCGTCAAGTTCTTGGTCGTTCACCGGCGTAAACTCACGTAACAAGTATTTCACTTTTCCTCCCCTCCCTCCCTCGATTTTTCATCCGAACAATGTTCACCGTTACCTGCCATTTCTTTCTCGCGGCTTGGTCTGTCTTCAGAATTCTTCGCTCACCTACTCTCACGTCGCCCCAAAGTTGATGGTACTGTCGTTATGATGGTGCATTTTCTTAGGCATTCGCGATAGTTTTCAGACTGTTTTTTATATATCTCTCTCTCTTTTTCACACTAAATTGACTCGTTTCTAGAGGCATTGACCCTGGGCGAGAGTTGAGGACGTCGAGCTTCGAAGTCTATGGTCAACCACCTCTTGAAATACTTTTGTTTAGCACTTCGTCTTATTACCCGTTTGGGTTACATGCACATCTAATAATTACACTAAATTTTACCCTCGTCATCCTTAGAACATTAGAGAAAGTGTACCTGCATTTGCGTGGAGGGAGAGTGGAACACAATTTAGGGAAAAAACTCTCTCAATACACCCGACTGAGATTCAAACCTCGATCTACCCATCATAGGCAATCGAGCCTGCTTCGAGAGAAGCGCGTTAGACCATGCGGTCACCGAAGCGGGTAACGAGAGTCGTCACGCACGTAGGTAATTATGTTTTGCTTCAAAAGATTGGAATCTACATGGTCGCAATATGTTTTGGGATAGGACATTTTTTTTATGTACTTGTTTGAGCATATCTTGTGGTTTCTGATTTCAAAAGTTTGGGGGAACCATCTGTCTTTTTAAGTGGGCTTTGCCTGAGGCTAATTCAGACACATCGGAGGCTATTTTATGAGAACAGATGTTACTTTAATTTATCAGCTTTTCGAGACAACTGGCTAGGAGGGAAATTGTATTATCCGTCTGGAAGGACTGCTTCTGTTCACATTTGTTTGCTTTTAAGTGAGGATGACTTGCTTCGGTGGCCGCATGGTCTAAGGCGTCACTCTCGCAGCAGACTAGACTGCCGATGACTGGTAGATCGAGGTTTTAATCTCGGTCGGGTGTACTGAGGGAGTTTTTTCCTAAACTGTTTTCCACTCTCCCTCCATGCAAACGCGTGTACATTTCCTCTAAATAGGACCTTAATGATCCCTAAAACCAGTGGTGTAATTAGTACATAAGCGTATAACCCGAATGGGTAGTAATATGTGGTGCTAAAAAAATTAAATATTTCCTCTTATTTTAATTATTTTTTCCAAGATTGTGACTAGAATTAGGGATTCAAAAAAAATAGTAGACTCAACCCAACTCTACTTTTAACTTATTTCCCCCAATATTTTTATGAGTTTATTATCTAATTTAAAAAAATCTTATCCTTCGTGGAAAACAACTTTCATAAGCGAAGTTTAATTTCAACCTACGTTGAAACTTTTGAAAGTAAAATTCGTCAAAATAGAAGGCAATATCCTTTAAACCTGTACGGAGATTTAAAATTTTGACTACGGATCTAACTCGGATTTATATTAGGCTCTAAATTCGTATTTTAAACATTTAAATTGTAGTCTAAATTTTAAGATACAAATACTTATCAAATTCGGATTGGATGAAACGTAATTCGAATTTAAAAGTCAAACTTTTTGATAATTTAACTTTTTATAGATATTAACCTTGATTTCGGGATTGAGGTGAAAGGTGTAAATAGACAGGATCTAATGAGGAGAGGACAGCAAGGAGAATTGTTCTAGAGGTGTGTAACGAGTCCTGCTATGGAGAAGAGAAGTGCCCTTGTAGCGTAAGAAAGTGTAACCATGGTCTTACATGCAGCAGTAACATGGACAATGAATGTAATGGAGACGAGGAAAGTGGAGGCCACGGGAATGAAGTTTGTGAGGAGCATGTTAGCTGTCACGAGGAGAAACAGGACTAGGAATGAAGTTATCCAGGAAAGAGTGGTAGTACAGGGAGTACTACATGAGAAAGTAGATAAAGCAAGACTGAGATAGTATGGTCATGTAATGAGAATGCCAAAGAAAAATATGGAAATGAATTATGTAAGAAAAAGACGGGAGGAAAAGATGACATGATTATGATGATGATGACGATGATAGAAACTAACATTAATCCATCCTCTAATAATATTAAATTATCAACAATTTCATCATAGTAGTGTAAATCACGTGGTCATGTCTACATTTTGTTTTAACGGATCAACTCACTCATTTGACTTGGCCATATAAACTTTTGATTTTCGTTGTATTAATATTCTATTTTTTAACATGGTTTAGTTTTTTTACTGTTCTTTAGTTCAAAAACTAAGAAATATATAAATTCCTATTTGAATTGAAGAATTTCCAAGGTATAATATTCGATTCGGAATTGAAAATCTCATACGCTCATTTAATGTCCTTTATTTTTACTAGTGTACTATATGTAAATAATTTTTATTTAAAGCCACTTTTGGATTTGTTAATTTCTATATTTTAACCTACAGCCAATGGTCTACCACTGAGCTATCCAGGATTGGTCCCGTGCTCGTAGTTTAAGGCCGAGTCTGACGATATCCGCACGTCCATAACAGAATCAGCCTAGAATCAGCTCTTCAACTAAGAGTGAAGAATGACTATGGGCAAGGGATGAATCCTAGGTAACTCTCTGGTATAACATTGGTGCGCTGAGTCAAAACTCCGGTTTCGAATCCTGTGTCTAGGTGCCTTTTTCCAATTATTTTAAACAATCTTTTAGCACTAATTCAGACTATACGCCTATGTACTAATTACGCTAATGTGTTAGGGAGGGATGATGAAGTTTGAATTTCGAGGAACCGTACTCGTATTCGTGTGGAAAGAGAGTTTAAAATTTTTTTTGGTAAAACCACCCTCAATACACCCGACCGGGATCGAATCCCAATCTCTAAGGGTGTTCGAAGGCCACTTTTTAAATGCGAAGCGAAGTCGAAACTTTCGAAGAAAAGTCAAAGTCAAAGGCCTATATTAATAATTAATGCATACAGTTTTGAATAACTTCTCTGACGAAATGCACTTGTAAATTTGTCACAGATAATTCCAAAGAGATAGAATATTAAGGACGTAACATTAGACGCGAGCTGGGATGATAGCACAACTAAAGCGATTTCTTTGCTTAATACCAGTGACATTGGTGTTATTTCTTTATAGGTATTTTTATTTTTTGTAAAATTATGTTGGTGCTAGTGAATATATATTAATATTTACTTACCCGCTGGCCGCTTTTGATCCATACTTATGTAATGGTAGTTTAATTACTATTCGGTGTTAAAATTCTGTTTAATAACGGTTTTAAAATGATCAAATATTGAAATATGTAATATTTAGTAACATAGTATTAAATAGTTTGATAATTTATCGAAGTGTTACTCTTCCTTCGAAATATTTCGAATATGCGAAGGTTATTGTAGATGTTGAAGTCGAAGCCGGAGGAGATTTGACCTTCGATTCCAACTTCGACTTTACGAAGCTTCGCACACCATTAGCAATCTCCCCGAAAACATCAGTCCAGTTTGTTGCGAGAGTTAAGCCTTAGACCATTCGGCCACCGAAGCGGGTTTAAAAAATTGAATTGTGGTCGCCTAAATACGGGCATTTGTATTGTAACCTGTGTGTTGATATTCATAGTGATATTAATAAAATGTGGTCTAGTGGTCAGAGCTCCTAGCAACAGATACAAAGGTCCCGTACTCGATCCCCGGTGATTCCAATAGTTTTCTGTGAAGCATTGGGTCTGGAATGTGCCCGAACTCGGCCTTGTAAGGACAAATGAGGAGCTACTTGAATAAATAAGTAGCAACTCTGGTTTAAAAAAACTCAGATTAATGACTGGAGGATTCGTTGTGCTGACCACATGACACCCTCTGTCCGCAAATGTTAGCACTATAACCGCTAACGGTGGTGGCCGCTCGGTATAGCTCGCTTTCAGGCTCACACCATGGAGATTTTAAAAAATGTAATCATTAAAAAATAGTAAAGGTCACTTTTCATGAATACGGATGTATAGTCAACCAACTATTTTATATTTAAAAAAACGAGTTTAAACCAACAGTGGTAATCGCTTATGTGAAATAATATTTTTGGGGAGATTCAATCATTCCGGATTAGATAGAGGTTTTCAGTGAACATTCGAGTCCGCTACAACGTCTTGACCAGTGTTTTGTTTGTTTGTCAACAGAAGTCGCTGCCGTCGTGTCCGGTGGGGTTAAACCTGGAGAATCTGTGTGAGCGGGTGCGCGAATACCTCCCCTCTCTCACAATGCCGGCCAGTCGCGGCCGCAAGGGTTGGTGTGGCTGTTTGCAGGTCAGTACAGCCAACTGTCTTATAATATAATATATAAACGGCACATCATGGATTGGTGTGGCTGTTTTATGAATCTTATTTAAGACATTAAAATGTATTTTTTTAAATTAACTACCACAGTGTGAAAAAGTCAAATAAGATTTAAGGCACACTTATAATATTATATTAAATTATATTTTAAGCATTTAGAATGTCCTCTAGGAAGATGGTAATTTTCTCTAACATCATGATTTATTTATCATCTGATATATCGCAAGGTACATATCGAATGTTTACGATACATCAAATTGTGTTGTTAGGGTCAAATTGAAATGATGGTATTAAGATGGTTGCTTTCTAGGGCGTCTTACTATCTGTTCAGGCTGTAAGTTATATATGTACCAATTACGCTAATGGTCTTAGGGATTAGGAGGGCTATTTTTAGAGAGGGTGTACTCGTGTTTGCGTGGAGGGATAGTGAAAAACTATGTTTGATCCACTCTCACTGCACCCAACCGAGATTCGGACCTTGATCTCCCCTTCCTCAGCAGTCTAGTCTACTGCGAGAGTAGCACATTCGACCACGCGGCCACCGAAGTGGTTAGGGCTATTCTTTGCCACTTTTTACTTTTTTATGTTTAATTTCTTCTTCTATTCTTAATTCAACAAGTCGAAGGTTAGTTTGATGTGATTTCTCTCCATTCGAACTTGGGCATGCACCCACCCCTTCGGCTGGTTAGTGCTACCTGCACCGTCTGGTAGAAATCCGATGTACTAGGGGAGTTCAAGAAGTGTGGTGGTTCCCCGTTGCCTCTCAAACTGAATTTCTGTGAGTGAGCGTGAAAAAACTTACTAATTTTTCTGAGAAAGGTATTTTCAGACACCTTCCAGGTTTCTTTTACATCCCACAATCGACATGAAACCGACGGATTTACTTCCCCTCCGGAGTAGGTCGTACCACGGGTTTTTATTGTAAAAAAATACGCTGACCCCGGCTAAGTTTAAACCCATGAATATCTGGTTCTGAGGCAAGAACTTTACCCCAAAACCACCGAGGGGAACATATTTTTATTTAGCTGTTTAAAATATAAAACAAGTTTAGCGAGTAAAGGGAAAAAATCAACTTATTTAATAAAAGAAGAAAGAGAAATAATTGTTAGGTTTATTTTGAATTAAAATTCTTAAAGCGTTGTCCATTATATTAAATATATCGATATATCTAATAATAAAACAATATAAATACATCGCTGTATTTTTAAACAAATCAATATATTTTTGTAATCACTAATGTGTTCTAATTTTCGAATTCTTAGGTTACTAAATATAGTCATTGACATCGTTCCTTTCTTTATGTCTTTATCAAAGAGTTTTATCGAGGTTTCAGTTGCCTGAGGTAAGCGCATAATAACGACATCTCCGTTCGTCTAGGCAAACCATTTAACAGGTGCGCGCGGCGGGAAGTTTGCCAAGACAGGCGAGATGACTATCCGCAGTCTCTTGCAACTCGAAGTTACGGAGAAGTGTCATATTTATTAAACAAAAATTTGAACTTTTTTTTTTCTTTTTCATAAACATTCATTCGAAAAGTTTATTTTGCTTAAGTGAAAGGCTGAGGCTCAATTCCCGACTGCTTTGTTCCACATATAAGTTTATCATTTCAACTCTTGATAATAATTAACTGCTTTTTGCTCACACCTTCTTTATGTTAAGGTGTTTATAAATTCATTGATTAAAAATATCACTATACATAATTAAGGGCTGCAGCTGAGTCGTATATCCCTAAGATAAAGTTTAATTGCGGCCCCATAATTTTAGAATCACGTATGAATTGCGGCTGGGCTTTTGACCTAACTTAACCTAACTTAGCAAACCTTCAAATTTTTAACCAAAACTATTGAATGACAAGAACTGAGGAAGTTTGGATATTACGAGGGATGTCGACATGAGACGATGATAGTTTCTATCTGGAATTATAAAACAGCAAGATAGAAAGCACACTGATAATTAAGTGTGCGCAACTCGTACACGATTTAAAGGTTAGGCCGCAACTCGTCGACACTGCCATAAAGTTATATAACCTGGAAGGTAGCAATCCGACCTTGCATGGTTCCACTATGGTGTAGGTTATAAGATAAGCCCATGGTGGAAATTGGTCAAGGTAAAAAACAATTTACTTCTGCGATGACTATAAACCTGAGATTAGCACGATAATTTGTATTCATAAAAGAAAGCAAATTCTGTGTTAAAATAAGTCTACAATATCTTAGAATAATTATGTAAGAAAATTGTTCCAGTCGGAAAAATACACACACAAATACAGGGTGTAATAATTTTATTTCATCAACCCGTTTGGGTTATACGTATATTAATTATACTTGTGTAGTAGGGATGAAGAAAGTGGAATTGAAACTAAATGTACCTACATTTACGTGAAGATAGAATTTAAAACTCCTTTGTAAAATAAAACATTCGGTACACCTGGCCGGGATTTAGTAAAAATAAAATAAAAAATGAAAGTGTCGAAACGTCGAAAAGAAAAATAATCGTCTAGTGTTGGAAGGGGGGGGGGGATCTAATTAGTTTTCGCCTCGGGATTTTCACAGTTAAAATCGGATCCTGAGTGCAAATGTCAGAAGGGCGCTTGCATTTGCAAGTTGAAAGTGCGGTACCCCCCTCTCCAACAAGGGATCAGGTAAAGGTGCCCCCCCTCCCCCCAAACTGTCAACATTCTACCCACGCACAAGTAAATAAATACCTCCTCCAATGGGTGCGTTGTTGACCCACTTCCCGCCTTATCTATCTCACGATCTTCACGTTCGCCTTGTTTACATCTCGTGCGTTCGCTTTCATCTCCTCGAGCATGCGCAGTACATCATCATCATCTTATCCCTCCGCGGTGCGGTGTTTACCTTCATTCTTTCCTACTCTCCCAATATTAAAATCTTTAAAAAATCTCTACTTCATTATTATACAGGACTGTTTTACGAACCTTTCATTGTGATATTCTTCTTCCACGCTAATAAAATAAAAAGTATCTTAGGAATTCACTTGAAGTGTGGAGAGAGGTATAATATAACCTCAACACACCCACATTAGTCTGAAACCTGGGCTATTAATCAGGAGAGTAGGACAATGTCAATTTCTTTCACTTTCTCATCTGCATGCGCGCACTCTTTTCTTTCTTTTTATCAAATCTATTTGTATGATACGTACACTCTACCAATACTGTAGATTCTTGATAGTTTGAGTTTAATGGGACATGGTACGAAAACATGATTCGTCTGTAAAACTAAAAATATGCACTGAACATGTTTTAAAGTGTAAAACTATTCAATGTATGTTCATACACACAAAATCTCGTAAATACAAATAAAAGTAACACATATTATTAGAATCTGAATACAAATAAAAACCGATCAAGTTATTTCCTCTCGCTCATCACAAATTAGAGTATATTTATTTCAACTTCTACCTTACATTTCCTTATCCAATTGTTTTAATTAAATGCAAACAAAATTAAAATTTTTTATATATTTTTAATTTAAAGAAAAATAATTTAACTTTAATATTTTGAGTATGGTGCTCTTTAATTCTCTTAAGTTATTTACTTAAAATAACAATAATGATGACAAAATTAAAACAAGTAACCAAATAAACCTTAAAATAACTATACAATTATGTTTAAGTTTGAAAAACCCTAATAAGACATGTTGCAGATATGCTAGTTCATTAGCATGATTAGTACATATGTGTATAACTGAACAAGTAGTAAGATGCGGTGATAAAAAACAAAACAGGTTATGGTCGCCAGTAGGCTATCCAGCTTATCCCAGGTGTTGTGTTCCAGAATGCCGAACCCCCGGAAATCACGTACTGTGTGGTGGACCAGGCGGGGACCTTGTCCCTACAGGCCCTCACACCCACACAGCCCATGCCAGCGGAGGACGAGCTCAACGTTAAGTTCCTCGAGCTCGTGGTCAGTACTTTGTGCACCGACATCAGCTCGGGCTGTGCTCGTTATAGATTACTAGTTGTTCCCAAGTGAAAAAAAATCTCCTGAGTTGACTTTTTATTTGACTGTCCAAATCACAGGGTTTGTATAGCCTGATTTCCTTACCAATAACTCTATGGAGGATCTTTTTTCCACCAGAATCATACCCTATATAGGGTTTCTGGTAGGAAAAAAGATCTTTCAGAAGGATATTTCTAAGAAAATCGGGATATAGTGAAGCCAGCGTAAAGTCTTATCTATGTTGACCACAGTAAAATATGTTTATATTCTCCAAGAGATGTTACAAATGTTCATTCATAAGAATATAAAGGTACACCTTAAGCATTGAGGAGTAATGCAAGAATTACAATATTAGTAATATTTTAGGGAGCTGAGAATGGGTAGAACACTGCTATACCCTCTCGTTGCGACCTTGAATTTTGATAATAGGGCAGATGTAAGTTTACTTGTGTCATGCACGTCCATCACAGATTTTGCCTTAAAATATAAGTGAATAATGACCTTGGACCACTGAATAGTTCAGTGGTAAGAGCATTAGCGTACTAAATTAAAGTTAAAGGTTTCGATTCCCATGTCCATTTGTCCTTTTTCAATTCAAAGAATATTATGTTTGGATGCAGCACTAATCATACCTAACAATTACATTAGCTTGGCTATTTATTTAATCCTTTGAGTCTATGAAGTTTGATGATTTTTTTTATGAGGTGGAAACATTAAATTCTGTAAATTGGAGGCAAACATACCAAATTGTTTGGTTAAAAAAATAATCTTACTACTAATTTCTTCTTATTTTAGGATGAGTTGGACCTCACACCACCCAATAAAGCAGCTATGCTGAGTTTACCATCGGAGAAGAAATGGCAAATCTACTGCAGCAGAAAAAAGGTAAAACATCATTTTTGATTGAAGGTTATAGACCTAATATTCTTTGTTGATGTTTTAGAAAATATACACAATTCAAAGATGAGAGCTTGACTTAAATAAAATTGAGCTGTAAAAACAAACTGATATATAATTAGTAATTATTATTATTTTTTAAAGGGATAAATAACAAATGTGTCTGATGGTTGGGTGGACAAAAGAATCATCCTAAATAAATAATGTTTCTCACAACAAATAAAGACCTCTACATGGTTTAAATTTTAGTCATTCACTGACCTTTAACTTGTTACCACTTTAACCTGATTTAAAATACCAATAATTAATACACAATTTATTTTTAAAAAAGAAATGGGTAACCTAATTAAATAAGCAAATAGATAGCCTATTTACAACTCCCTTTTATGTCATAAACTTATTTCTTAGAGTGAGCTAAAAGTTTGCATTTTTCAGCTTAGCCTAAAAATATAAGTAGGATCTTAATAAGTTTGGTTTACCAGTCACTGACATGCTTACAATCTCTCTTTATATTTTTTCTTAATATGTGTGCTATTTTTCACACCCTCCAGAAGCCCCTGTAGGACCTAAAATGCTGAAACCATGCACATTAGTAGTATAGACCACGGGACAGATCATAAAAGAGCTGTATTTCTGATTTAATTTATTTTAAATAGTTCTTTTGATTCACCCTTACGTGCTCCAAATGTTTACTCGTTTAACTGCTGTTGCCCGACAGTACATATATCCGTTAAATAAAATAAAAACAAGTTACGATTTAAATAGTTTGATAGAATTAAATAGCATACATAGTGAGTTAAGAGAATTCTATCCTGTTGCACTCTACCTCAAATGTGACAAAGTTTCTGCTCTATCCAATTAAAGTTTCTTCAGTAAAACTTAAAACTCAAAAGTTCACCATTTGTGGATACAATTCAGGACTTTTATTAAACCTGTTTATTTGATAAATGTTTGAATGAAGACCATTCAGAGTGGATCTAATTCAGGATTTAGTGGATATAAGGCAAGTAGACACAACTCAGGATTTTTATTAAACCTGTTTATTTGAGAAATGTCTGAATAGAGACCATTCAGAGTGGATACAATTCAAGATTTAGTGGATATAATGCAGATAATTCTAGTGGATCATACAAATCAGAATTTTCATTTGTCTTGTTTATTTGAGAAGTCTGAATGGAGACCATCCAGAGTGGACACATTCAGTTCCCTCACAAAAATTACACCACAAGTCAAGTGGACCAATATGCATAACTACTCCCCTTTTGAACAATTTGTTTTCAGGACCAAGAAGGGGTGACAGACTTATCACATCTCCCCGAGCATTATATAGAAAGAGTACAAGCTTTAGCAATGGTGAGTTTATGTAATTTAATTATTTTTATGTGGAGGAAAGATTTCAAAAAACTGTTTTCGTTTAATCTATTGCTATATTAAAAAAACAAGTATCAACAGTAATAGTAGTCGGACATATTATATTCCCTTTCAATCAACAAAATAGTGTGGCTTGATTTATTTGTAATTTATATATATTGATATGTAGATACATTTTTCTCTTGTTGAGGTTTAATATTTATGTTTGTAACTAGCTGAAGTACCCACCGCATTTCCCGGGAGAAATGATTTTAGTTTAATGATTGTATGTAGAAGGTAACTTTAAAGCTAGTGCCTTTAAAGTCCTTTGTTCCTTGGGGCCTGACCCAGTTTAAAAAAAGTTATCTAAATTAAATTTCCTCTTTCTAGTTGCATACGTTCATCCACAGGGGTGACTAATATTTCAAAATGTCAGTCCTCTCTGTACAGTAGATATTGTGCATTGCTTGTGACTGACAAACAAACTCTTAATTTTATTAATATAGATACCAATAGCTAATTTTTAATAAACTAGCCATCATATCCAAATGAAAAATTGCCCCAGTCAACTTTGTGGCTTGTCCAAATCACAGGGTTTGTAGTGAATCCCAGCATAATCTCAGAAATGTTGGGATTTTTGTGCAGATCTGCAGCTCAAACACTTTTTTTTTTATATCAGGAACCCTGTCATCATAGCATCCATACATTCGCTGCTTAATATAAATTATATATAGATGTTTAATTTTCTGGCAATATGTTATAACACTGACCTGAACTCGGACCTATTGTATCGCAGTAAATAAAACATCACAACTTTGAATATGAACAAAAGAAGACTTATATAAGTTTAATTAGTGATAATATTTCATTGATCTGACACAGTGGTGTGTTATGGAGCGTTGCAAGGGAACCTGTTATAATATGATCTCACCCACTTGGGCCCTCTTTGACTGATCATACAATATGCTCTGCTGGTGACCTGGTGGCCTAGGGGTAAGGGGTCAGACTTCTGTGCTGGGGGTCTAGGGTTCAATCCTTGGTCCTGGCACAGATTTATCTGATACAAAATCCTTCCTTCACCTCTGACAAGAAGTGTATTAATCACAACTTGTGAATGTGTGGAATGCCAGGCCTCCAACATGTTTCGGATTACACGTTAAACTGTGGGTCCTCCATTTCATCTCGCACTCATCCTACCATTACACATTAGCGTAAGTGCGTACAACCTGAGCTTTGAATTGAGTTTTGTTTTGAGTTCTATTACTGAAGTGGTTCAGCCTAAACAATAAGTATAGGATAAACTTAACCACCAGACCCCTGACCATTAATTTATCACTTAACTGAATGTATGAATATTATAAAGAAAGCATTATAAATTTAAAAAAAAAAGCATTCATAAACTATTTATATTTTCTTGTATTCCATCATTAATATTACCCCCTTTATTCATAATTTTTTTCTTAACTTTGAATTCAGAGGTAAAATTAAGATTCAAATTCGTAAAATAGTGGGGCTGACTCATCTCTAAATAAAAATATACCAATGGATCTTTTTTTTTTCAGTTACAATATCCAACAGATAGCGAGGAAGAGGTGCGCTCGCGTACCAGACAACTGGACGGACTTAAGACTGCTCTGAGGACACAGCCACACAGCTTTGTGCTACGGTTTATTGAATTGGACGGGTTGGTGGGCCTGCTGGGGTTCCTCTCCTCGATGGACTACACCACATCACAAAGTTCTATCCACACGTCTCTGATTGGCTGCGTCAAGGCCCTAATGAACAACTCGGTATGGATTAAATCTGTTTGAAAATGCCCTATAACGCTCTATGAAACACAAAACCTGCTCATCACGGATTAAAAGTCACAACTAACCAAGAACTAACATTTAAATATTAAACTTATGTAATGAAATGTAATTGTTAAATTATTGGTTTTATTCTTGGTTGATAACAGCCATCATCAATAAATTAAGGTGTATAACCCGAATGGTAGTACGATGCGATATTAAAAACAAAAACAAAATTTTATATATATTAGATTAGAGATGGGACCAACAGGTCTTATGTTATTTGAGAAATACGTGAAAATCTCAAAAAAATATCTCTAATATAATATGACGTTGACATTATTCAACAATAATTTTTAAGCACTTTGTATAAGGAATTATATAGACTTGTGTAGTCGGGAGAGTAACAAAATAACAAAAAAAGACAAAATTAAATGAATATAATTAATTTAATATAAAGGTGTTTCCTTTGTGGCTTATAACAAAATATACATGACAAACAAATTTGGATTTGAGATTTGAAAGAAAATTTAAGATTTGGATCCAAGAAATATTGGCTTCGACCCATCTCAACTTAGCTCAGTAAGTTGTATGTCTACCTACCTAGCTAAGGCTCCCGAATTTGATTCACAACTTGGTCTAAAAATGTATCATCGGTGAAAATATGTGGATTTCCACTTTCACAGTGATGAATTAACGCCCGGAGGCATAGTGTTGTATTTGTTCTAAATTTAAGTTTATAAGTCATGTGATTATATAATCAATTGTTTCAGGAAGTGCATGTTAAATACTGCGAATAAAAAAAATCCTATATTGATTTCCTTTTTTTTTTATGAAGATCTGGAAAGGTTACATGGCTGGCGAAACTTTGGTAGACACTATTCTATACTAGCTTGGGTTAGTCGACTCTGGCAGTGCAGATACCTATTCTTGGTAAACATTGTACAATTTACCTTATAGTTAAACGAAATTCCGCCTAATAAAATGTGGCCTCTTGTTTCAGAATGGGCGTGCCCACGTGTTGGCCCACCCCACTGGTATCAACACGATAGCGCAGAGCCTGTGCACAGAGAACATAAAGACTAAAGTGGCCGTCCTGGAGATCCTTGGAGCTGTTTGTCTGGTACCAGGAGGTCACAAGAAGGTGCTAGAAGCCATGTTACACTACCAGAAGTTTGCTTTTGAGAGGACTAGGTTTCAGGTAAAAACACATTTATTTTCCACTTATCATCAGAGTCACTGTTATTTTCAACAACAAAAAAAATTACTATGACTAAAGTCCTTATGTAACGCTATGTGTTTTGGTATATACATTTTAAAACTATTAAAATTAATTTGTAGGTATTTTAATCAATTAAATTAATTTAAGTGTAGGTATGATAATTTTAAAAGTAGTGAATTAAACCTAGAAATACTATAGGTATTATTAATATCATGTATACATTTTTAAACATGGATTTTAGATAGAACCATTTCAGATATCTCAAACTTTCAAAATTGATAAAAATTTAACTCTAGAAAGCTCTTTTTACTGTTTATCTGTGAATAATTTTAGGCCTATATTATAGAATAAATATTTATATGATATTTAACTATTTTTGTGTATGTGTGTATGTCCATCACATTTTACTAATTAGTACCCATGCATTAATTAAACTAATGTATTGGGGACGTTTGAATTTGAGGGAAATGTACCTGGATTTGTGTTAAGGTAAAGAGGAAAAGTTATTAGGAAAACCATCCTCGGTACACCCGAACAGGATTTGAAACCCGATATCCCCATCATTGGCCGTTCAATTTATTGTGAGAGTGACACCTTAAACAATTTGACTACCAGCGGTGAAATATGAATGTTATAGAAATGAGAAGTAAATTATACTTTTTCATTACTTAATGGTTTAAGGTAAGAATTTATCTCTTCATAAAAAATGTGATAAGATACTGGCAAATTGCTCTAAACCATATACAATTATGACCATAGGTTTTAGGTATGTTCACTGTCATAATATACACATTCTTTGACCCCAGGGTATTGTGAATGACCTGGATCGCAGTACAGGAGTGTACAGGGACGAAGTGAATCTCAAGACAGCCATCATGTCGTTTGTTAACGCCGTCCTCAACTACGGTCCTGGCCAAGAGAATCTAGAGTTCCGTCTCCATCTACGCTACGAGTTCCTAATGCTGGGCATACAGCCTGTCATTGACAAGCTACGGAGCCATGAGAACGAGACACTGAACAGGTGAAAAGAACAATTATTGAACTTTTTATTGCTAACCGTGTTATCTGCATATTTATACTAATAGTCGAGACGAGGAAATTTATTTCCATTAGAATGAAGCCAGAGAGTGGTAAACTAAAGAGAGAAAAAATCACCTCAAATACATCCAGCCAAGATTTCAGTCTCACTCGCCATACCAATGGAACACCAGACAAGACAGACACCTTAGTTGTTGTGTCTACTAGTGAGCCTATAATGGCTATTATATAATTATTTCATTTGAATGTATTTATTATATATTGCGATCCAGACTATGCTTTAGTTTACTTTTCACTATTCTACAGAAGGAAAGAAGCACTATAATAAGTCTCAAGTATTTGTTTTATTTAACTATAACAACCAATACTCCTTAGTTTTTTTTATTGAATTGAATCAATATATTTGCTATACATATTTATGCACCCACCTATGGTTTTTAAATAAAGGAATAAACTAATTTTGGTCTAACTTAACCATAAAACCAACTTTGCTAAGAGCTTTTGGTATACTTATAAACATATGTACTTAATACAAATTTAAAGGAAGATTGAAGAGAAATCCCTACGCACTTACCAGAAAAATATACATCCTAAATTTCACAGTTCATAACAAAATTTTTTGGGGCACATCAAACTCCTTAAACAACAGAAGAAAGTGGAACACTGAAAAGGGGCCTAATGTGCTTTGAAAATGACAATTTCTTTTCATCATCAACTGTTAACAGCCTGGGACCGGATCAGTTTAGTAAAATGCCTACATCTTCTTCTATCTTACCACCACTCTTCTCCTCTCACTTTCAGTTATATCTTTTGTTGTGTTTTAATTGTAAGATTTGAAGTCTACATTTTTCTGGTGAGTGATTAGATATTGCCCTTTTATACTACTTTAAATGTTGATTAAATTCAGCCATTTGGTGGTATTTATTTCTTTTTAGATCTGAAAGATAAATATAGAACTACCTTTTATAATTCGGCTTTACTACAATTACTTTTTATCGGCGTTACAAGTTTACCCTTATTTCAGTCGCGGTTTACCAAAATAAATGGTACATGCTAACACAAATAATTTTTTTTCCCAGGCATTTAGACTTTTTTGAAATGGTGAGAAACGAAGATGAAAAGGAATTGGCTCGAAAGTTTGAGAAGGTAAGTATTCCAAACTTTCTGAACCTTATTCTATGTACAATAGTTTATTAACCGTGTGACCATATGTGGAGTGAAGCCGTCAAAGCTAGGTGTGTTGTAATTATTTCAAGTCTTTGATTCAGGAGGCTACAGTTAACTCTTTGATTTGGAAGGTCGCAGTTAAATATCTTACCAGTATCATCGATGATGGTTTTTCTCCTTAATTTTGTTTCCCATATTTTTATCAAGGGAAAGATTTATACTCCTGATTGAGTTCCTTCATATTAGCCAATTAGTTAATAATATCAATCATCTAACACCTTAGCTTAGTTGGTAGCGTGTCTCTCTACCGAGCTAAGAGTCTTGGGTTTGATTATTGGTACAGGCGAAAAATTTATCATTGGCGAAATGTGGGTTTACCCTTTCACAGTGATAAATTAACGACCAGGGACTGGATGTTGTGCCTGCTCTAGTCTACAGTTAGATTATAAGGCAAATGAAGCTATGACAGGCTTGACCAGCCGGTAGTGGATACTATATGGTTTGAATAAAAAACTGACTCAGACCAGAGGCTGGAAACATTAATGGATGTAAAGTAATGTTAATAATATAAATAGCTAGGATGTACTAATTAAAAAATTAGTGAAAAGCATAATATTTTCTCTTCATAGCTTTTATTATTAAAAAGACATGTACAATAATATGTTATTATCTTAAAAACTTTCAGAATTGATTTATTTTATAACTCTTTTCAACTAGGAGGAAACGTTATTTTGATATTTTTATTTTATTTCAGGATCATATAGATACTAAAAGTGCAACAGCCATGTTTGATCTATTGAGGAAAAAGTTGAGTCACACTTCTGCCTATCCCCATCTTCTCTCCCTTTTGAAACACTGCACATTATTGCCATGTGAGTAAGATTGCTTAGTAATTATAGATATGGAACTAACAATTTTTCTGTGATGAAGGCATTAACTTAAAGAATGATTGAAATTACTAACTACTATCTCAGAGGATTTTCACAGCACATTCATTTAATAAACAATTTGTTCACCAAACAGTGAACTATATACAATGTTCTTCAAGGGGTATTTCAAAAGGGCAAGCTACCTGGCTGATTTTACTCACCGTCTGGCTAAAATCATTGTTTGTTGCACAAATCATCAAATATTGTAAAGTATTACACTTCTCCCCCACCTGGCTACTAATAATGCCACCAGGCCGGCAACATTTTCTGGGGAGAACACTGTATTTATATTATATTAAATACTATATAGCAATGTTTTAATTCATTTAAATCCTACTTTGGTGGCCGCATGTCTTAAGGCATCACTCTCGTTACACTAGACTGCCTATGACAGGGAGATCAGAGTTCGAATCTCGGTCTAGTGCACTGAGCGTGTTTTTTCCAAAATGATTTTCCACTGTCCTTCCATGCAAATGCATGTGCACTTCCTCCAAATTCGACCTCCCTGATTCATTACACATTAGATTTAATTAATAATTAGTGCATATGCCTATAACCTGAAGAGGGAGTAAGAAGAGGATCTAATTTTTACAAAAAATCAAGTAATACCTTAGGAAAATGATAACATGATTGTAGAGGAAATAGGTGTGCAACTTTTCTTACTCTTGTACTTAAAATTTATAGACATAATTAATCATCCATCAACTAACATGAAGTCCAACACATTAGTTCAGTCGGTAGTATATCTACCTACTTAGCTAATATACACAGATTTGAAAGTTTGAAAGTTTTGTGCTGATCATAATTATTCCATTCAGAAAGTGTGAGTTAAACACTTAAAGATAATAATAGTAAATTATTTGACACTGCATACTGAAAAGTAAGCCAATTGCGGATTTGATTAAAACTTTAAGGCTGGTGTTCAAATCCTGGCAAGTATAGTAGGAGGGATTTCAATCTTTTCTTTAGATGAATTTTTATAAACTGCATTTTTAAAAATCTTAATCTAGTGGATTAAATATAGCACTAAAGGGAATTGTGAAAAATTAACTGATTCATTTACAAACAATTTTTTCCATAACATATTTTAGTGAGTTAAGTGTTACAAATTTTCCCTTTTATTTATATTTTGTGCATAAAAAATCTCTCTCTTAACAAAGCCTTATTTATAGTTTTATTTTGTATGTTGGTGTAAATGGTTTTTTTTTCTTTTTTTTCAGTGGACTATGGTACGTACCCCCAGCACTGGATGTTGTTTGATCGAATTGTTCAGCAGATCATCCTACAAGGAGAGAGCGGAGATAACCCGGACATATCTCCTCTGCGAATCAACGTCAAGGAAATAGTTCATCTGTGAGTCATTCTATCCTTACAAGCATTTCAAATAGTATGTAATCAAAACTTTGGTTACAATCAAGGCTGTGGAATCAGAGTAATGTAGTCTTGAGTCTGAAGCAGTTTTGGGTGAAATAAAAATGTACAGACTCTGGTTTCAGAATAAAAACTTATATTTTTCATTTTATTGTTATAATATTATATAATTTTATACTTTCTTTTTATTTCTTAAAACCAATATTTGTAATTTTGATTGCTAAATTTATTCAAATACAAATTCAGAATGCCAAAGAAGCGTACCATAAAGTAATCTGTATGGGAGCATTTTACTGCAGTATGTTTGTTATTACTAATCTAATATATTTTAGACATTTCTGAGTAGGACAGCAGGTAAAAAAGGGGAGTCTCGAGCCGAAGGATTGGCGTACCGACTCTGCAGCCCTAGTTATAATTAGTAACAGTACAGAGAGTGCATGCAATAGTGGAGGAGGCAAGACTAATATGGTATGGTCGTGTTATGAGGATGAAATATGAAATGATCCCAAGAAGAATTACATAACATTCATTACTGTTTCTGGCCTATGGCCTGGATCAATTTTTTTATTCAAGCCATATATGTTCCACCACTGGTTGACTAGGTCTGTCGTTGCTTCATATACCTCATAACCTAACTTAAGACTAGGATAGGCACAACATCCAGTCCTTAGCCGTTAATTCATCACTGTGAAAGGGTGGACCCACATTTCACCAATGATAAATTCTTCGATCATGCTAGGAATCGAACTTGGGACCCTTAGCTCAGGAGATACACGGTACTGAGTGAGCTAAATTGTTGTTTAAAAAAATGTAAGATATAATCTCTATACCTTTCACTTTTTTTTGCACATATCATCAACTGTTTCTAGACTGTGGCTGGGTAAGTTAAGTAAAATGTCTCCATCTTGCTCTTTCCTCCCTCCATTCTTCTCCTCTCGCTCACACACTTGATGCTATCTGCTCTTCCCATTTCTTTCTTCGTCTCATTTGCGATATTTTCCCGACATACCTCATCTCCATCACTCTCTGGTATTCTCTTTTTTTTTCTATCCTCGACATGCCAATACCATCTCAGCCTTACTTCCTCTTTGGTCTCACCTAATCCTTGTATCCCAACTCTTGCCCATATAATTTAATTCCTAAGCCTGCTTCTCCTTTTTTATCAGATTATGTAGGTAATTAAAACTGTGTATTCTAGACTTGCCAAGGAGGAAGAACTCATCGCGGCAAGGACCAAGGCAGACGAGTTGGATAAGGAGAACACTGAAATGAGTACTAAATTGGCCAAAAAGGAACAAGAGTTGGATCTGAGAACACAGGAGAAGGTATATTTATTATTATAGTCTATTCTAGTATTTTATACTATTATATTCTATTTATACTACCTCTTATGTTCATAACTTTGTCTTGGATTCGGATTAGGTATTTGAAGGTAAATTGAGATTCAGATTTGTAGAATAGTAGATTCGACCCCAACTCTACTTTAAGCTCAGCAGTGGGCATGAAGGATAGCGCTGAGCATTAACTTAAACAACGGTTCTACTGTAGGAGGACATGGAAACAAACCTGTGCAGAGTGAAAGAGAGGTTGGAAAAGGAGACGGCGGCGCACATAGAAACCAAGCAGCGAATCTCCGAGCTGGAGTATCGTACATCGGAGTTGGACAGACAGGTGAACTGTGAGCGTGGGGAGAGACACCGTCTCGAGAGGCTTGTCAGTTCTGGCAGTCTACCCGATGACACCAAGGTATGTTGGGCCCCACCTTAACCCGAGATCGAGTGTTTGTAGTCTGTTGTTACTGGTGCGTTTGAAAACAGTTGGTTTGCTTGCTTACATGTAATTAAAGGTGACTGACAGTCAATGTAAAATCATCACTTACGCAGAGGTTTAACAAAAGTAATTAAATATTATTTCCCCTCTCTTTCGATGTTGACTGGTTTAAGGCGCAATAGATTGGACTGCCGATGATGTGGGTTAAAATCTTGGTCGTGTGTACCAAGAGTGGTTTTCTTAAATATTTTCTCACTCTCCTTCCATACAAATGCTGTTAGAGTTCCTCTAAATTATACCTTCCCCATTTCTACACCATTAGAATAAACATGAGGATAGATTTAAGAGTAGTAAGATGAAATGCACAAAACACATAATTAGGAATAGATTTAAAAGTAAAGTGAACACTATCACCTTTGACTTTGATGACTGACCCTTTAAAATGAAATATATTCATGATTAAGAGTTTACCAAATAGCGTATCTGAGAAAGTAAAGACTTTTAATTACGTTATTTGTCATTCACCCCGCAGGTTGTTGGACTACGGTCAAACCTTGCTGACTCCTCACAACTGGACCTGAACCGCCTCTCGGAACTTGGTAAATGTCCTGCTCCTCCGCCTCCTCCTCCTATGTCTCATGCCCCGCCTCCCCCACCTCCCGCCCCTGGATGCGGACCCCCTCCTCCACCCCAAGCCACTACGAGTATTGTACCCGTCCGGATGGAGGTCCCCAAGAAAAACGTCCCCCAGCCGACCAACCCGCTCAAATCGTTCAACTGGTCCAAGTTGCCAGACGCTAAAGTGACTGGCACCATCTGGTCGGAACTGGACGACACCAAGCTATATACAGCCATGGACTTGGAAAACATCGACAAGCTATTTTGCGCTTACCAGAAGAATGGAGTGGCAGTAAATATCTACCTAACAACTTTGTCAATCTAGATTAAATAGTTTTTTTTATGTTTAAATACTTTACAAGCAATCTCAAAACAAGATTACTTTAACAAATGACTTATTATTTAAGATTTGACATATTCAGTTCTTGCTAGTCATTAAACACAAGTGCTCAGGTTTTTGAACACTTAATCCACTTTGCTGAATCAGCATAAATCACTATAAAGTGTATCAACATAATATTATGTTAATTCAAAAATTGGCTTTATAACATTTCAATAACCAAAATTTAGGGATATGCAAAGTTTCAAAACCTTGACTTGGCTTTGAAAAAAAAATCAACTTTGACTTTGCTTTGAAAAAACATTTTGGCTTCGACAATTATGAATAATTTATAAAATGTTATAAAAATATTGATAGCTAAAATACAGAATAATTGAGGTCTGACTAAAACATAATAAAAAAAGAAAGTGTTTTCAGTGATTTTTGGTGGCTTATTTCTTGAACTACAAGTGATTTTAATAGCCAGTCAACATTTGAGGCTATTTTATATCAATAAATATTTTGTTTAATTTTTATAGATTAGATTATTATAGATTTTATAGATAGATTAATGGTTTCTATAGATGTTTAAATTGTGAAAATATCCCATCTAACTCGCTGAGGATTATTATGTTTTTGCCCCTACCCCTTCACTTATATGTTCAATAATTGCAATTCTGAGCTGTTGCAAATTGACAGGGCTATAAAAAAAATCTGAGGTAGTTGAATTGCATCTTCTGATTTAAATGATCAAATTGTTATGAAATATTTTAAAAATATTGATCAGTAAAACTTTTTTTTTGAGTGATTTTAGTGCATGAAGTTCTAAAATTAAGCACAATATATTATTATTTATTCAAGCATAAAACAGGCAAAGAAAAATATCCAAACTTTGATTTGGCTTAGATAATATTTCATATATTCGATTAGGGCTAGCTTTAATTTGAAAAAGTGGACTTATCACACCCCTACCAAAAGCTCTACATCCATATTAATTTTTCATACCTTTTCGTTACATTGACCGACAGGCTGGTCTGTTGATGTCTGATGCAATGTGCACACATCAATTGATGCGCCAGACATAGTGGGAAAAGTTTGATTATGAAGTTGATACTCATATGCATCAGAAACCTTTATGTGGATAATCTTTTAGTATCATACTAATTAGGCAACAAAACAAGATCTTAAACAAATAATTTTTACTCGGCCACTTCAATTCTCACTAAAAATATAATCTATTAGAGTATTTTCCTATTTTATAAGAAAATTAACTGTAAGCAGATGAATCCATTGTTGTGATTAGTTTTATTAAATATAAATAATATTTAATATACTATTTAAATATAAGTTAACACAGTTACACTGTCAGGTGGGAATAGCATAATATTTCCCTGGAACACTGTGACATAGGAGAAAACCTATTAAATTGACATCCAATTTGTCTATTATTAGTTTTCCCATTTTATTGTGCTAACATGGTAATGTGTCTCCTTTCCATGTTTGTCAGAATGATGGTTCAATAGAAGATTTGCGTCAAATGGGCAAAAACAGGACCAAAATTCTGTCTGTGATTGATGGCAGACGAGCTCAAAACTGCACAATATTACTTTCCAAACTCAAGATGTCCGACGAAGAAATTTCAAAGTGAGTACTGGACATATTATTTTATTGGCATTTTTGTGGACTAACTCTAAAACTTTCATTTCTTCATACACTTTTTAACACCTTTTCCTTTAATTTTCAGTGTCACACGTTATGTAAAATTTTCATAAATATTGCTTTTTCATAATATGAAAGACATAAAAAAACACAAAACAAAGAATACATTTGGAGCTTCATGTTGTTGTCTTGTACACAAAGAAAAAACACTCAACTGTACATGTTGTTGGTTAAACTTTTTAAAGTGTAAAAAAAAATCTACAATGTAGTGTTTAAATGACATAGTTAGCACCTGAATCAATTGATATACTCTAATTCTAGGGCCATCCTGAGTATGGACTCCAAGGACCAGCTGCCGATTGACATGGTGGAACAACTGCTCAAGTTCACCCCAAGTGCTGAGGAGTCTGCACTGCTGGAAGAGCATAGTGAGGAAATAGACAGCCTGGCTCGCGCAGACCGCTTCCTCTATGAGATATCAAAGTTAGTGACTCCTTCTATTGATGCGATGGTTGAACGTTTGGTCGAGAATTTTAAACGATCAAACCTTTAATCTTCAAGCGGGCACACTGGTATATTTAACATGAGCAGACATGCGGGGTACTTTATATACCCCAGTCAGTTCTCACTGTACTATTGATACTTGTACGAACAAAATGTTTTTATATGTTTTGTTTTATTTTGAGTCATTTTAAACACATCTCGATAGATATAATCAAACAAATTGACACCTTATCTCAGTCGATAGCATGTCTGTCTATTGAGCTAGGGTCTCAAGTTTGATTCTCGGCATGGTCAAAAATTTATCATTGATGAAAATATGGGTTTACCCTTTCACATTGATAAATTAATGGTTGGGGACTGAATGTTGTGCCTGTTCTAATCTTAAGATCTAGATAATAAGGCATATGAAATTAAGATGAGTATAGTCAGCCGATAGTGGAAATATATGGCTTGAATAAAAAACTGACCCAGGTCACAGGTTGGAAACAGTAATGGATGTGAAGTAAAGTAAGTGCTAAATATCCCTCCTAATTTTAACCATTACAAACACTCTAAGTATTTAAATGCAACACATTTCCACATGATTTAGAAAACCCAATTTGACATAGAAATATTTAAGTGTTTGTAAATATGTGATACTATGGGTGAATGAGTGCTGAAGGAATGCGGTTTGAAAGTGAATCCAATAAATTAATGTGAAAGAAGGGTTTTATACTTCATTCACGGTAGGAGTTTACCTCTGAAAGGTCTTTTTTCCTACCAATATCCTACTATATAATATATTTCTGGTAGGAAAAAAGGCCTTTCAGAGGTAAACTCCTACCGTGAACGAACTTTACGTTGGTTTGGGCATGTTGAGGAGATGAGTGTGGATCGAGTGACAAAATAAATATATGAAGGTAGAGTGTGTGAATCAAAAGGGATAAGCCATGTAAGACGTGGTTAAATGTTTTAAACAAATGTGTGAAATAGAGAAACAATAAGCGTTTTAAGAATATGGAATTGTTGAGAAAGTTAGTGAGGATGGATTAAGATTCAGATGGACACCTACTATATAAGAACGATAATGTTGTACAGCTTATTTCTCAATAACAACATACCGTTTTTTGTATTATATTTAACTTGTAAATTTAAAATGAACTATATTAATAATAAAAAAAAGTTAAGAGCTAAATTTTTTTTTTACAATAAGACGTAATTTCAATTAAATAAAACATTAAATACAAGCATATAGTTTTGAAGTCATAATATTATTATAGAGAATAAGATCATGTCCTATCATACATGGCAAATATTTATAATAAAATATTTTTTATGAGTATTTTCAAATTAAATTATGTCTTAACTATTGAAAAAGTTCCGTAGTTTCCTGCCAGATGGGTCTGTCATCAGAAGCACCTCTCCCTCTCCTCCACAATCCCTTTTTGGCATTATCTATATTACCATCTTTTTTGTAAGCCTCGCTACTTCCATTTTCCTCGCCCCATTTAGATCATGTTCATGTTCTTGACTTGACACTAATTGTCTGTCCCCTCCAAACTTGAGTTATTGAAAATGTTCCCTGTAATGTATTTGCATGATCTATGTTAAAAGTTTTTTTTATAGGGTAGGCTTGATTCTGTTTAGCTTATAAATAATTTGATTGGATACAAACTATTTGTATAGCAACGGTTTTGTAAGAAGAGATGAAAATGCTTTATCTAAATAGTTTTAATCATGTTTTATAGATGTACAAGACCTTTTCGTACTTATAGCAGGGTTAATTTTGAAGATATTAAGATTCAGTAGTGCTTCCAGAAATTTACCTTAGGGGAGGGTAGGCATGTGTGTCAAAGCTAACATTTCTGTCCCCTGAAAATGTCACATTATTTTAGTTTAAGGCTTCGTTAAAAAAATGACACACAAACACATCTATCTGATACCGGTTGATACGTATCTCTAATAGTTGCGGAAACATTATGAAAATTTGAAAATCTCCTCTATGTAAAGTACCCTCAAATTCATGTTCATGAGAAAATTAAAATTTCCATTGTATTTATAATGATAAACAGTGTTTATAGATATCAAATTTAATCAAAATCATTAGAGCGAATTTTGAGAAAATAGAATTATTCTCTTTTTGTCTTTCAATAAACTACCCTTAAATTTAGGGTTAGGTAATCCAAAAAACCCTTCGAGGGACCTAGCCCAAGCCAAGGTACAGTCAGACAGACAGCATTGTGAAAACCACTTTTTTTTTTTGTTTCAGGGGGTCATGAAATGTAGACACTTATCAAAATCCCGATTTTGAATTTTTTAAGATCACAATATTCTCACTCCAAGGTGTCGAGAGAAAGTAAATATTTGTTTACAAAGCTTAGTTACTTGCAGCGGTGTTCTAGCCGTTGCTTTCCATTGGTTTTATCAGCTTTGATGGGAAGGTCGAGGTTCTAATCTAGTCTGTGTGAACTGAAGTTGGTTTTCCTGTTAAACGTGTATACATACATACATTTAACAGTTTTCCACAAATGATATATCAATCTGGTTTTCTCATCTTCACTCCACACAAATGCGGGTTCACTTCCTCATCTCTATCCAATCATATTAAGTTGTTAATAACCTGTATGTTGAATGAAACAATAAAAAATAAAAACTTAGTTCTAGATGGCTTATAATCATATTATAGTAATAAATTAATGATTTTAAATGGAAACGTGGTTTACCCAGTTTTATTTAATTCAGATGTTTTTTTAGATCTTAGAATACAATGTTCTTGTTAGTATGGTGTTCATAAAAAGTTAACACTAGGGCCTATTTGTAAAGTAAAGTAGGCGTACAGTGTGTATATTTTATTTTATTAAAATAATATTTAAAACATGACAATTTTTCACCAACTTTGGCCATCTTTTTCTAACTCATTAAATTTTTAAACTATATTTCCTCCAATTTTTTTAACAGCCTAGCATCTAGAACAAAGTTTGGTTTTCACTTTGGTTTTTCTATCTTCTGTACAAACAAATCGTGGTGCACTTATTTTAATTCTAAGCTCCTTATACCATAAATTTAAATAATTCACGCAAGTAGCAACTGTAAAAACTATGTCACTGAAAAAAAACGTAGAGAAATGGCTACTTTTTTAAAATATAGGAAAGAAAATAAATTTTCATATATTCCTACAGTAATATATGAACTAAATAAAAATATCACAATTGACTGTAAATAATGATTTTCTAAGATAACTAAGAAAAATTGTACTTTGACAGGGATTCGAGCCCTTGTCCTTTGATTTTGGACGTCATTCTATAAAACACCTAGATTGTGGTTCAACACTCGGCATCACTCCTTGGAGAGTACTTTGGGGACAGCTTGTCTTTAATTGTGTTGCAAGTAACAAAGTTGAAAGGATTAAGGGATTAACTGTGGAATTTAAGGACACTCTGAAAGGGGAAGAAGTATGGAAGGGGTGAGAGGGGTCGGTGTGGTGACTGCTACAATACAGCTACAGTAGCGCACCTCTACTGATGTGATAATATATAGTACTACTTGAAAGAGAGATTTGCAAAACCTCAAGATGTCCATCCAAATATTAAGTATGGAGGATTTTTTTTAGCTACATGCCCAGTCTCTTGCCCATCCTGTGAGGTAATGGCATTATTAGGTATGTTTGTACTTTTATCTGTGCTTCTACAATTTTTTTTTACATCCATTACTGTTTCCAGCCTGTTGCCTGGGTCGGTTTTTTATTCAAGCCATATATTTTCCAATACCGGCTTGTTAGTCTCGTCATAGTTTGATATGCCTTATAATCAATCTTAAGACTAGGACAGTCACAATATCCAGTCCCCGGCTATCAATTTATCAATGTGAAAGGGTAAACCCATGTTTCCATCAATGATAAATTTTCGGTCATGTCAGGAATCGAACTCAGGACCCCTAACTCAGTAGGCAGAAACGTTACAAACTGAGTTTGTCAGACTTTACAGTTATATAATATGTATTTAATGACATTATAACAGGATTAATGCAATTTATAACAGATATATTATAATAAATGATTATGGATTTAATTAGCACATTTTTATGTAAAGTATCAGTTCAACCATAACATTATAAATTTCATTAGAATTAGCATTATATTATATATTTTTAAATGATGTATTAAGGCCTAATGGCTTTTGGCACGCTTACACTAAGGTGCTACACATTAGTAACTAAACTGTTTGCATGCTATAGGATCCCTCACTATGAGCAGCGTCTACGCAGCCTACACTACAAGAAGAGGTTTGGAGTGTGGATTGGGGAGGTTGAACCACGCATAAAGTCTGTCATGGAGGCTTCTCGTGAAGTGGCACGCTCTCGTAGGTTGCGGAGGCTTTTGGAGCTGGTGCTGGCACTCGGAAACTATATGAACCGTGGGGCAAGAGGCAACGCTTCCGGCTTCAGGCTCGGTTCATTGAACCGGCTTGCTGACACCAAATCCAGTGCTGCTAAGGGAACTACCTTGCTGCATTATCTAGTCGAAATATTGGAGAAAAAGGTGAATTGTCTTCCCCACTCCCTCTACTAATGGCTTCTCTTTAAGTGACTCTGAGACATTTTAATAGGAGGAGGTTATATGATGATGAGTCACATACCCTGTACTCATCACATATACATTGTTAGGATAATAAAATCTCACTGATTTAAGTAGGCAGTGCGAATGGAAGAATCTAGAACCGTGTGCAGGTTAATGACTGGTAAACCCAATGCGAAGAAACCATTGGGAAGATCTAGGTGCAGATGGGAGGATAGCATTAGAATGGACCTGAAAGAAATAGGGTGTAATGAGGTGGTTCCTTTGTAAGGGTGGCAATGAACATTCAGTTCCTAAAGTCATAGAGTGAGTAAAACTGAGAGATTTAATTAAATAATTATTTAAAACATCTTAAAAATCTATTTAAAAAAAATCATTGTTTTATATCTGTATACACAAGTTGCATGCCAAATGATAACAGCATGTTGAAAAGCTCCATTTAAACAGCTGAATAAACTTAGATAAAAAAACAACCAAAATTACACAATTCAATGAAAAAGAAAAGGATTATTTTGGTCCTGTAAATACTTGTGTATATTTCTTGAGACAACAAAGATATAACTCAATTTCCTTACAAATAACTAGAGTTTTGAAGCACCCAAACTTTTTTTTTCATTTCAAACATTTAGTCACTAATGTCAACCCCTGTTAAAATACATTTTTTTTTGACTTCATAAAACTAGATAGTTATTAGTTATACGACATTTTTTTCTTAACTTCCCTGAGGTTAACTCTAAATTGTCTTTTTCATGACTAATTGAAAGAACAAAAAGTATTAATAAAACTACCATGTTTTTTTATTTTGCATCTCGGGCAACAAGAGATATCATGTTTTTTTAAAATATTAGTTTAAAAATAAATGTAAAATTTAAAATACTAACGTATGACTATAGATTATATTGAATTTATCAACCACCTTCATTTGTCCATTGGCCATCTTGGTTATGATGTGATTTTAGACTTTTAGAAGTTCTCATTTCTAAATAATTTTTAAGTAAAAAACAGATGTCGTTATCACAAAAACAGAAACATCTGATTTGTTAATTTTATATTTTCATATTTTATTAATGTAAAAATTATTAAAAGGATAAGCCTAACTAGAAAAATTTGTTTATTGTAAAAGTTTTGCCAAAAGTGATAGTTGCTCAACATATTGGCTTGAAGACCATAATATGGTTTAGCGTATGGATATATGAAAAAATATCGGGTAATTTTTCCTAGATGTCAGATAAGACAGTAAGATGTCAGTAAGAAAATCGAGGGATTGCTAAATGAAATCTCATGAAAAAAATTCAAAATTTTAACTCTGTATTGTAAACTATGTAAAACTTAGAGAATGTTATAGCAATGACAAAGAAAACACTAAGCGATTTGATATTAATTATATTGTTTGTTTTTTAGTTTAAAGATATCCTCAAGCTGGAGGAAGATATTCCTCATGTGCGAGATGCTGCCAAAGTCAAGTAAGTAAATTTTACTCTCAAAGATATGAGCATTCAGGGCTATTTGATTTAAAAATTGCCTTTTTCGTATTGTGTTCAGAGTTCCTGTCTACAGATCCATATGTCTTGGGTTTGATCCCCGGCACTTCCAGATTTTTCTGTGAAGCAGTGGGTCTGGAAAGGGGTCAAACTCAACCTCGTGAGCATAAATTAGGACCTACATGAATAAATAAGTAGGGGCTACGGTCTAGAAAACTGAGCTTAATGATCAAAGGATTCATTGTGCTGACCAAATTACACCCTCTATCCACAAATGCGGCATTGTCTTCGCCAAAATATGGTGGTCATTTGGTCGATCAGTATAACTTGCTTGCGGGCAATGGAGATTTTTTTGTAACTTTTACTTTTTTTCTTATAAATACTTTAGTTAAATCATGTTCCTTGAATGGTGGTCCGTAGCCACCACCGGTACGTGGACTTGTTTAAACAAGCCTGCAAAAGAGATCTTGTATTTTAGGAACACGTATGAAAGTATCATTACTTCTTTTCCTTAAGAATCAGGTTTTGTTTAATAACTCATTATATTTATTTTTTATTTATTTAGCACCATGTCTTATCACCCATTCAACTTATTCGCTTAAGTACTAATTATGCTAATGGGTTAGGAATAGGGAAGGTTTGAATTTAGAGGAAGTGAACACACATTTGTTTGGAAGGAGTGAAGAAAACATTTAGGCCCCCCCCCTCCCCCAGTTCACCCGATAGACTAGTGTGTTAACTAACTATGCCACCAAGGCTGGTAATAACCCGTTATAAAATTTACCTAGATTAATTCACGAGTCAAATAAATCTATATTCTTGAGTCACATCAACCTTTACACTCAATCCACGTGTTTGTCACACTTATTTACTTGTTGGTTGGTGTGCTCATGTGTAAAATTAAAACTGAACCTAAACATGTAATTAATTATATTAAAAAGTTTATAACTAATTTACTAAAGTCATAAATATGGGAAGTTTGCTAAAAATTATATAATCAAGATTTTTTTTTAAAATTATGAAATAAGGTGTAGAATTTAAATATAAACCAAATAACGGTTGCTGTAGATAAAATCTGGTCTTGTGCCCCAATTCCTGAACCTTGTCAGTCCTATACGGGTCGGGAACCTTTTGGGGTATCGATTGACTTACAAATCTATCAAAGGTCATCCATTACCCATTGTTTCTCTTTTCTAATTTAGATTGTTATATTTTCTATATATTTCTATATTTATTCCTCAAATTACTTCAATATTTACGTCCCTCCCTACCCTGAAAGAAAATCTAGGATGTGTACTTTCAAACTACACTACCTAATTTTTTTTATAGATATTATAAAGTTACATAGCAATTATATAACTATTCTGAAATATATTGTCTACTAACCCATTCCCTGGCACTTGTGTAGCACAGCTATTTGCATAGGCCTAGTGGCCAGTTTTCAACCGGTATACTCTTACCCAACAAATATTTTCTTTACCAATTTATTTTCTCATTTTTTTCATTTATAAAATTAGTCTTGCAGTTGGTTCTAGTTTCCAAACTTTGTGAATCTTCAAGGGAACTCAACTTCCATGTCAAATTGATGTTAAGTTGTTTTCCGGCTCAAATGTTATGCAATCAAAATAATTAACCACTATTTTGAAACAAGTAATGTTTATAATCTCTCTTATGATAATTGGTTCCCCAAAATTACAATTTTCCTGGGTGTAATGAGGTGAACAGTATAGAACTAGCTCATGATAGGGATAGATGACATATTTTTCTAAGTGCAGCAATGAACGTTCGAGTTTCTTAATGCCATAGAATAAATAAGTTAATAGGTTGGGTGGATTTGTCAATCTTTATGTCAAATATAGTCATTCTAGGATACTTACTTAGTCTTGTCAATGCCATAGCTATACACACTAATTTACAGAAAATATCAAACTTGCCAATCCATCAAATACTTTAAATATAATGAGCCTATTAATTGATGAGGAAAGCAGCACACTTTTGGAATGATCGAGGAGGTAATTTTCAAAAAGCATCAAGTCTCTACTAACATAGTTTTCAATTAACAATGCAAAATGCCCATGCTCCCACTATAACAAAAAACTTGTACATTTTATGAACGCTAAACCAAGTTTTAAAAAAAGACCCATAAATTTCATTGTAACTTATACCATATTTTATTTGATAAATAAGTTGTTTTATTTATTTTTGTGAATGGTTAGTTATATAATTTTGAACAAATGTTGTTTGAAATTATTATCACCTGTATTGTATTTTTTGTATAGATTCTGTTTGAATACATCTTGTACCAAATCATAATTTAATTATTTTAACTTGGCCATTTAACACCTAAGCTTTAACGTCAAATTTACCAGACCATTTTTGTTCTTTATGCCGGGATCATGATCAACTTAACATTAATGTACTGTTTAATTAACATTAACCTAATGGTTCTTGTGTTTTTAAATGGAAGCTATCACGATGCTGTTAACTTAATTAGCACTTGAACCTTCACTTTAAGAGCTGTCCAGGGAAGAAATTTCATGTTACGTGAAGGGGTAGGCCACTACCACGTATTCTAGCAAGCCAATAATGTTGTGACTAACATTAACAAGGTTGTTTAGTACCTAATTCATTGGTTTATGGTATGCAGACAACTCCTTCGGTAGGCCTCTAGTTTGTTTGTCCGCGTCTCGCAAACTCTAATACAGAATACGTTTTTCTCACACTTTATTTTGTAGCTATAGCCTCTATTACAAGTGCTTGCATCCTAATCAGTCCTAAATGATTGGGTTTCATTTTAGTGAAAAATTTGTTTAAAATGGTCCAAATTCATTGTTTTTTTTAAGGTTGTTTCTTTACATTAGGCCTATATGAATATTGACCACACACTAGTTTCTTTACATTAAGGCAACACTAAGTTGATCATGATCCCGGAATTACACACTTTTTATCTAGCCTTACTAAGTCAACTCTTTTCTTATAGAGGCACCCAATTTATTACCACTTAATATAAATCTATTAAAATGCAAAGGAAAGATAGAAGCATCTAGAGTAATAAATTGGCAACTAATTTATTTTTCTCTTTATTGTTGAGGAATGTAGACATAACAATACATTTAATATATATCTTGCATGTAAAATAATGTTTTAAACTTATAGAAGATCATAGAAATAGTTCAAGCCTTGTCCCAACTCCCAAATTGCAATGCCTGTTCCTAATTCGACTGCAAGATCAATTCTTTTCTGTATAGAAAACAGGGTTGGGTAAAACACCATATGTTTTCCTTCATCACTTTTTAATTCAAAGTAGTGTTCTTCAGAAGTGTCATCATATTTGAGTGTGTCATCCAAATCCTTGAGAAGGGATATATATTGATGGTTAATTACAGGTCCTCCACCGTTTAGGGTGTAATCGTAACCATAAAAGTTCATACCAAGTAGAATCTTGGCACGTCGAGGATCCTCAGAAAACGGGACAAGTTTGATTACACAATTCTGTGCCCATTGTAAAGGACTGTTAGGACCAGGCCTTTGCGGGCTTGAGAAGTCATAAGTCATTAGGGAAAAAGCTTCTACAACGTCTGCCAACTGATTGAAGTGGTTTCGACCAAATATTTCTGGTTGACGCTCATCAGAAGGCGGCACAACAAGAACCGTGACCAGATTTTCAGAGCGCAGCTTATGAGCAATGGAACTGACCAATTTTACTTTTTCTGCGTTAAACCTTTGAGCAATCTGACTCCAAACTTCTAAAACTATGCCATTAAATTTCCATTTTTTAGCTACTTTCACAATTGAATTAGAAAGCTTGGTTATTTCTTCTGAATAAGACATTAAGAATGAATAATCATCACTGCTCCAGTTTTCGAAAAGTACTCTAGGAACTATGGAAAGTTGTTTGTTACTGCTTCTAAGTCCATTCATCCAAGACTCATCTATATCATTTGTCCCGGTCACAATATATTCGTGGCCTTGACGATGAATTCGTAGCCAGACAGGGGAAATAAAATTAAACTTCTGAACGAAAATGTTTGCCATGTTGTAGCCATAGTTGTGCCATGGTGTAACATAGCCTAACAAATTCCCGGGGAAATTTTTAATTTGTGTGTTTTTATAATAACGCTCATTTTCTTCAACTATACTTACAGAAGATGCATTTTTAGTTACAAGATCTCTGTCAAAAACCGACTTAGGTGAAACTCCCTTTTTAACCTTTGGCTTGGTTTTTGTATTGTTTGCTGAACAAAGTCCATTTAAAAGTAAAAAAATTGCAATAAATATTTCAAAGTTCATTTCAAAAATAAAAACTCAATAAATATATTAACGTATCTCATATACCTAAGCAAAAACACGTTATATTACAGTCCAGGAAAACACGTCACTTGAAATTAGAAAAGTAAACAAACACAACCATATTGTAAATTAATATTAGTAAGACAGAGCTACCAACCTAGATTCTTACTATACCCTTGCTGAGTCATTTAGCGAATACCATGGTCCGCTATACAAGATATACGTACCTTGGCAATGTTCGATATCTCGATCCTTCTAACCAAACGAGCTTGCATTCAGGCACCAGGGTCGGGCTCTAGGTGGTAGTGTAACAAACTAAATGTTTAAAGCAGCGACTCTAGCAGTCAAATATATAACTACGTTTAAAATGTTTTTGGACTAACCATTTAAATCGCAACATTTTAATTTTGTTTCATTTAAATTAAAAGAGCATTAAATATTTAAAAATGACATTTTTTTTTCAATGTTGTCTAAGACGAAAAGAGTAGTTACCGTAAACATAGTGGAAATGCATCCTCATTTACATGTAGAAAGAACTCTAGTATTTTAAACATAACATTTCAAATTAATTAATTCTAAGGGACTTAAGTAAAAATAAACAAAAATTGAGTCACAAATATTTATATTGATTGAGAAGGGGACTACGGCAAAGGACAGCATTAACCTCTCAAATATTAGGTTTGAGTTTTACCCAGATCTGCTTTTAAAATAAGATCTTACTTTCATCAAACACTATCCAATACATATTGGGGGAGACATGTTCTAATGTACCGATACTAATTATGTTTAAAGAGCTATAGAGATTATACAGGCCCTATTTAGAGGAAGTGAACCCACATTTGCATGGAGGCAGAGTGAAGAACCAATTTGGAAAAACCTCCTTTAGTACACCCGACCGAGATTCGAACCTCAATCTCGTTAACAGTCTAGTGTAATGCAAGAGTAGCGTCTCACACCATGTGGCCACCGGAGCAGGTACATAAACTAAGACTACTCACGAGGAATATAGAAACCAAGAATGTATCATTACTGCATAGGGCTGTAAAAACTATTGCATCACCGAAACTATAATTAGTTGTGAGCTATAGTTATTGGTAGCCACATTAATCACTTTGGAAAATTGTGAGGGAATTATTTGGATGAAACATGTTCAGTTCGTGGTGTTTTTTTAACACCGCGTCTTACTACCTGTTCGGGTTAAATGCTTACGTGTCAATTACATTAATGTGTTGTGGATTAGTAAGATTTAATTTAGAGGAAGTGCACCTGCATTAGCATGGAGGTATAGTGAAAAACCATTCTCAGTTCATCCGACTGGGATTCTAACCTCAATCTCCCAGGCTTCAGAAGTTTAGTGCTAGCAGCGCCAAGATTGTGTGGCCATTGGAGCTGGTAGTTCCTGGTAGTTCACACAACCAAGTGATTTAAAAAAAATACTTTTGGACAGCGAAGTAAGGAGCTAAAACCAAATAGAATGTTGAGGGTCACACACTCCTCTTATGGATCCACACATGTAAACAAGAAGGAAATTTAGTTTAGTATAGCCTCGGATAAAACAATGTCATGATATGTCACAGGACATCAACCCTTTTGTCTCTATATACTTTTTATAACCGTATGCTTTCTCCATGTTATTCACTTTAATCTAATATATTATCGGTACAAACTGCAAATAAAGCTTAGTAGTTCTCGAGTCGCTGTTGGTTGTGTTAGTCAATCTTAGAGCAATATGTAATCAATGATTTCCACACGTCCATCACAGACTCCAGTGGTAGAACATATGTGCACTCAGCCAAGAGTCCTTGATTTGATTCCTGCCTCCTGGTATCATTTCTAAAAAATAACATCTTCATACTAAGTTCAGATGATCACGCTCCAGAATTAATCATTCTTTACTTTAAAAAAATAGAGAAGTCTACAATGATCCATTTGTTGTTATTTTGATCATGTGTATCACCAGCATTTTTTTTTTGTGAAGTAAGTATTGCAATATTATTTTTGAGTACCCAGTAACATATAATTTGTGAGGAATTTCATAAGAGAGCTTAACATGTAGGCTGTAGTTTCATTCTTGACCGGTTGTATTGGCAAGGAGTGGGTTGGGGAGAAATGGAGGGGATCGGTTTTACGCATGCAATTTTTCGTGTGGAATTATTATTACTAGTCAATGGTTTTGCAGTTTTATTTTAAAACTTTTTTTTGGTCAAAAGAAATCAAATATTTCTTAAGTAGTAACATAGTTTAATTTTCTTCACATGGTGATCACAACAGTTGTTGAATATCTGTTAAGGGTGTTCTGGAATTTAATGACAACTTTTTATCTTTATTTAAAAAATTTATCATCTAATGCGGCTATGCTCATGACTGATTTTCAACAACTGTTGATATCACTGTGAAGAAAATTAAATTCTATGTTTCTACAGGATCAATATTTTTATTTATTTTAGCCGAAAAATAATGTTTAAAAATTGCACCAAAAAAAACCTGGCCTTTTCTGCTCACCTGCTACACTCCATTTAATGTCTTCCTCATCCTTAATCATTTAACTGTGCTGTTGAAAAAAAAATTGTGTTAAAAGCAATAGTAAAAAAACAAAATAGCTTATGTGAACTAAAATTTTGTAACCAAGGATGTTGAATTTCTACCCATAAAAAAAAAGAAAGGAAACAGCTCAATCACACCTGTGAAAAGGTTATGTATATTTCATGTGGGAGTGCGTGGTTTATGTTCTCAGTATGGGAGAGTTGGAGAAGGACATGAACCAACTGCGCAATGGTCTGAAAGAGGTGGAGCGTGAGATTGAGTTCCATCGGTCCCAGCAGGTGACCTCTGCGGACCGGTTTTTACCCGTCATGAAGGAGTTCCTCTCCTCGGCCACCTGCCGCTTCTCGGAGCTAGAGGACCTTTTCCAGGACATGAAGACCAGGGTGAGTGATTCCTTGTTCAATTTTGTCCATTTTGTGTACACACTTTGCTGAGTATTTAATTTCAACAACCCAACAAAAGACTGAATCATTTTTTGGGAGGGAGAGGGTGGTGAGGAAAAGGTTGAATGTGGGAAAGATTCTCACGGTTTTACTGGTAAATATATAATACACCAGGTAGTTTAAAATGCTACCCTCACCATATGTCATAAATTGAGTGCAGCTTAACTACTAAAAAACATTTCATTTTTGTCTGTAAATTGTTATAACGATCAATGTTGAAAAAATGAAGAATTTAACTTGCAGTTACTTATGCTTTAACACAATCATCATTATATTAAGACTAGTAAAAAATTACTTTCAAGTAAAGTTTCTTTAACAATCTACTCTGTGAAGTAAAGGGAAGTATATTATTACTATTATTATTATTTTAATACCAATCCAATCCTCTCACGAATCCTGGATAGCTCGGTGGTAGAGCATTGGAGCACTAAGTCAAGAGTGTCTGGTTTGATTCCCATGTCTAGATGTAATTTTTGATTTTACCCATGTGATATGTGATATTTATTTCATTCTTCTGGGCTGCACTAGTTTTCTACAATTAATTATTGTAAAAGTGCTTGCTTTCTCCTATCAATAATTGATTCCTCTTGGTTTTGAAATATATTGTAATTAACTAAACTAAATAGCTTATTTAAAAGTTGGATCTGTAACTTTAATTATACCAATAAAATTCCTTTAAATATGACGCATAACAAATATGAGCTTCCTTTTTTTCTTTTTAGTTTGATCGGGCAGTTCGGTTATTTGGGGAAGACAACTCGACCATCCAGCCCGATGATTTCTTTGGCATCTTTGATGCATTTCTGGTTGCATTCAGTGAAGCTAGGCAGGACAATGACAACATAAAACGACGCAGAGAAGAAGAGGAGAAACGTGTTCTTCAGGAAGCAGAGGTAAGTACATTGGTGGAATTTATGTTCTTGTTTCATATAAAATATTAATCCCTAAGGTGTGACAACAGCCATTGTAAGTTAAGATCACTATTTTTTGCAGTTTCTTCACTGATAAAATGAATATATTTGGATCTACAAATTTCTATAATCAGGGTCGCTAAAAACACCAAATTTCTCCAATATTGTAAGATCTGGAAATTTAACAATATTTAGCAGATTAAAAAAAATAATTTTTGTGTATTCTAAAAGATGATTAAATTTTGCTGACATCCATTTAGATAAAAAGATAATATCTATGGCCATGCCATATTTTCAATTCTTAGTGTTTCAAATTAATAAAGTATATTATTTTTCTAGCTAAAGAAAAGAACAATGGAGCGCAAAAACAGTAGAGATGGAATTCTTGCTAAGGTTGGCAACAGTTTGAAGAATGGACTGTCCAACGGTTTGTCTAGTGGCACGCGCCGAGAGAGTACAGGGGACGCCAAAGGTGAGTTTGATGACCTGATATCTGCCTTGCGGACAGGAGATGTTTTCGGCGAAGATATGGCCAAGTTCAAGCGCAGTCGCAAGGCGCGGGTAGCGACCAACGGGAATTCCCCTACAAGGATGAATAGCCTGAACAAGGAAGACAGTAGAGAGAGGGTGTTGAGTAACAGTAGAAGGGGGCAGTGAAAATAAGTTCAAAATCCAATTAAAGTTATTCACACTAACTTGTGAGTACTTTTTTGTTGTTGCTATTTTAACACCTTTAAATGTGAATAACGGAAGAAAAGATCTATATCTAATTTAAATATGTGACCATGGGAATGCTTGGATTATTTTAATATGGCCCCGCCTTATATTCACAACCAATTTTTTGTTTTTATATCTCATAAATATGATTCACCTCACTCTTGCGCTCAATACGGTGAAGGTGTTTCTGTTTACTGCATTAATACTAAAAGCCACCCTAGTGAATTTGTTTCTTAACCTTTCCTTGTTTCTTTAACCCCTATACATTAAAAATGCATTTCAATCATCAGAAACGGATGGATTATTGTTCATTTGATATTAATTGAAAAATATTTAAAAAATTTAATCTGCGTATGGGTTCAATTCTGTGTCCATCTATTTTTAAATGATCATGTAGGCCTATTTAATGTTTAAAAACATTTTAACATTTTTCTTTATCGGCTTTGGTGGTTGCATGGTCTAAGGCGCTGTTATCGTGTTAGACTAGACTGCCAATGACCGAGAGATCGCAATTCGATCCTGGTTGGGTGTACTGAGAGCGTGATTTCATAAATGATTTCCCACTCTCCATGCAAATGCAGATACACTTCCTTTAAATTCATCCTTACTGATCTATAATCCAATAGCATAATTAGTATGCAAGTGTAAACCCGAATGGGCTGCTGCTAAAAAAAAAATAATTTTACTTTTACTTTTACTTCAAAATTTGGTTGTGAATTTAGTGGTGTGTCATTTGGCATTTCTTGTAAAAACGTTTGAATCTCTTGTTGTATTGGTGTAATGTATGCACGGGGGAAAAATTGTTGGTATTATCATTGTTTGAAGAATTGGAACTAATGAGAAGCAAGTTCTCGGCTTGAAAAAGAAAAGGAAATTAAAAAAATCCCATGAAAGCTGTGGGAACCAACATTCAATAAAGTTTCAGGCAGTTCATTAAGACTGAAGAAGAGTGATTATACTTTTAAATTGCAAAATTTAAGATGAACATTTTGATAGATTTGTAAAAGTATTTACCATTTTATTAATAAATATACACTACATAAAATATTTCTCAATCGTTTCATATCTTCTGTTTGTTAAGGGTATAATATACACATATGTATTCAAGACTGAAGAACAACCTTATCAACAATGGAAATCTCATGTTTTTTATAATACAAATTTGATATCAAGCCAAAATGTTCTGCATGTGTAGTTATTAATTTGCTTTCAACCCAAATAATTTTTACTGAATGTTGGTTAATAGAATTAGAATATTAAAAAAAACCTTGTACATTTTGTAATACTTGTTAATTTGTTCATTGTGATATTATTTAAAAGTTAGATAAATGTGTTAGCTATTATTTTTATTTTGTCTGCCGGAAGTACAACGCATTAGGCCTATTGCCTAACATTTTGTATAAAGCTACTTCAAGTATAGTGTGTCGTATTAAACAGGGCTGTGGAGTCTGTACGCCAAACCTTCGACTCAGACTTCTTTATTTTTCTACTGTCAAATTCAGATTCCTTCATACATTGAAAAATGGCTAAAGTATAATTTCTAATAACAAATTGACTGCGGTAAAATGCTTCAACACAGATTACTTCATGGGAAACTTCTCTGGTATTGTGAATTTATATTTGAATAAATTTGTCAAAAAAAATTACAACTATTGGTCCTAAATAATAAATAAAGTGACCTGGTGGGCTAGGGGAAAGGTGTCGGATTTCTGTGCTCGTGGTCCAGGGCTCAATCCTTGGTCCCGGCACAGATTTATCTGATTGCCAAACCTTCACCTCTGACAAGACGTGTATTAATCACAACTTGTGAATATGTGGTTCGGATCCCACGTTAAATTGTAGGTCCTCCATTTCATCTCACAATCACCCTACCATTACACATTAGCGTAAATGCGTATATCCTGAATGGGTAGTAAGATGTGGTGATAATAATAACACATAAAAAACCTAAAATTAAAATGATTTTGTTTCTATATTGTTATAAGTTTTTATTTTGAAGCCGCAGTTTGAGCCGGTACATTTTTACCGTCTGACTCCATCCAACATTTGTTCCAACTCCAACTGACTCTGTAGTCCTGGTATTAAAGTGGTCAATGTAAAAAATAAACTAGAAATGTGTATAAAGAAGATGCTTTGTTTGTAATTGATTCCTTAAACACACATTGGTCGGCTTGTAAAGTTACAAGAGATGTCCACAAGTTAAAAAAAAAACTTCTAATTGTGTTGAAGAGAGTGAAAAGAAAAAAAATGAAAATAAGAACATTGTACCTAAGATTGCCATTGTCTAATCAACATTATTTTAAATAGCTTTTATGAAAATTATATACATAATCCGAGTTTATTTTGTTTTTATGTTTAATATCCATATAAGAAGCACTGTTTGATATCTGGATGTTATTGCTTATAATATTACTGCATAGACTTATGTACCATAAATGTCCTGGATCAATTTGTTACAATTTATCAATAAAATTTGGTTCAGTTACATTAGTGTAGTGTGTTTTTACCCTAAACTCCTACTTTTTTTAAAAAAAGATTGTGGTAGGAAGCTACTTTGAGAAAAAACTATATTTTGTTCACTGCTAAAAATAACATTTTACTTAATTATTAGTATTATTTTATAGGTACCGTAGTCCAACACCTTAGCTCATTTGGTAGCGCATCTGCTTGCTAAGCTAAGGGTCCCGGGGTTGATTCCTGGCATGGTCGAAAAATTATCATTGATGAAAATATGAGTTTACCCTTTCACATTGATAAATTGACGGCCAGGAATTGGATTCTGTGCTTGTCCGAGTCTTAAGTTAGATTATATGTAGCATATGAAGCTATGACGGCTAACCTGGAAACACTAATGGATGTAAAACAAATTTTTATCACTAGGCCTATTGAAAAGAATTTGAGATCCCTTGGCTTGATGTATGAATATACAAAAATTATTTTAGTATAATTCAGACAGAAATATTTGTTTTTTTACAATCAGAATGATTTAATCAATAGAATACTAATATTTAAACTAGTTTAAACTATTTTTACATTAACTGAACTCCCATATTTCAATCACAAGTTCAAAAGAATTGGTTCAGTTTCAATTAAAAACTCTAATCTTAATTATTCTGATTGTTTTAAATCTAATGCTTGAAACAATTTTATTAGGTTTTAATATAAAACTCAGCAATTCTATTTGTGGGGTTCAAAGATTTAGCCCATCTGGAAGAAAAATTGAAAATGGGAGGATATTATAATGTACTTGACCCGTTTCGGTGGTCACATAGACTAAGGTGTAAGGGTTCTCTCCCCTTCACTGCTCCCTCGCCTTCTTATAAGTCCACATCCCTGTTTCCACACACTATTTATTAGTCTGCCCAGCTGGCGCCAGTGTAGAAACAACCCGGACTTAACCTCGGGCCTCTAGGTACCCGAACTCGCCACTAACGGGTATAATGGATAATAAAATATTATAACTCTATGGGTTAACACCACAACAATAATTATAAGTT
>CABEEJ010004071.1:1122-15380 GCA_901482245.1 Timema douglasi
GGGGGGGGGGGGTGACCCCAAATACCAAGTTTTAGCCGAAGTAAAATAGTTTTGGGTCTAGACCGAGGTACAGACGAACAGACGGCATTGAGAAAAACGCTTTTTTTTTTTTGTTTCAGGTACATTTATCAAAATCAAGAATTCAATTTTTTTACGATCACAATACTTTCTCTCCTAGTTGTTGAGAGAAAGTAAAATAAAAAGTTATTGCTATCTCCTAATGGGGAAATTACTCTTGAGTCGCCTGTTGTCCACGCTTCTCCTTTCTCCCCCATTAAAACCATACAAAAATAAAATTGCTAGGTCTATTAAATATATTTATTTGTAAAAAAAAAATACTTGTCCAAATTTTCTTTATGATAAAACCTTGTTCATAAATCTTAAGATAAACATGTCGGTCGGTAGCTATTCTCAAAATTGGAATATTAGTAATTGGGTTTCTTTGTTTAAAAAATGTTTCGCTATTAGTTAATAAAACGGAAAAGCAGCCAATATTAGCACAACACTGTAGCAGATATTTAATGAGTCCCATACCGGACTACAGTTGGAACGAGCCTAACATGATAGCACCTTCCTTACATTAGAGAGTTGTGATGTTAGAATAACATCGGCTGTCAGCTTGGCTTAGCAAATCTCCTCTTCGGTCTACATCTCTCTCCCTATCTCTCTCTCACTCACTCAGCTTCCGCCCACCGGAGCCTTCATCTCCAATCCGTCGCTTCCTGTTTCCACTGTGGGAACTCAGTCGGAGCAACAAGCGCCTAGCTCGAATAGAAGACGACTCATTTCGATCGTTCTTGAGGAGAGTTTGTAGCAATGCGCTAAATTAAATCAGAGCTTGGTTTCTTTTTACAATAATATAAAGTTTACTCTGTTAGAACCAAAGAGTGGTTTAGATATATATTCTAGTTTTGTATCACTTCATGAACTAATGTTCTGGTTAACAATTTAATGTGATTCTATAGTTGTTGTTTTTAAGCACCGCGTCTTACTACCTGTTCGGCTTACACACTTATTTATGTAATAATTACGCTAATGGTTTTAGATATAATTGATGATATATTTATTGGAAGTGTACCCGCATTTGCGGGGGGAATATTGGAAAGCCATTTTAGGAAAACCACCCATATTACACTCGACCGAAATTTGTACCTTGATCTCCCCGAAAATTATAGGACCTAAGTTTTAGTTACCTATGTATTCTTTATTTATATATCCTTGTTTATGTTTACATAATTATAATCGTTGGAAATGAGCTCCAGAGAACTACATCGTATTTAAAACAAGTGTTCAGTCGTAAATTTAAATAAACGCGATTCCTAACCACCGTTAAAAATTATTTAGGTCGGAGTATATTATATCCTTTTTCCTCTTTTTCTCTCATCATCCACGGCTTTGGCGATCTTTCAAATTTCAGATCTCCCTCCCAATCCTCTCCCCTTTCTCCCCGCAGGCAAGCGGCAGGCAGCAAGCGGGGAGGCCTATTCTTCCCCCATTCCATTCTTTTCATTTCAAATTGCCTCTCCCCTTCCCAACCACCGTTCTTTACAGAATTTCCCTTCCCTCCCGCTCTTCTTTCGTTCTCTGACTCTCATATTTATTTCGGAGAAATTGTGTGCAGAGCTTGAGAATCAGAAAACTCTCTCATTCCCCCTATATCCCCCTCCTTCAACCACGGGATGTTTAGATACTCAGTTTCTAGAGCAACACAGCCTTGTGGCTGTGATTTATGGACTGCGCTGTACTTACACCCGAGTTAACAATGGCTAGAAAGTGGGAGGCGTGACTAATTTGCGTTTAGTTTTCGATACTTAAAAGTAAAAAGATCAGGATCAAGAAACAGAGACGTGAGGAGTTACCTCATTAATTGAGGGTTTTTTTACTTTATAATCCAGAGAAAGTATTGCAATCAGGAACATTTTGACGTCTAGATAGAACTGTGTAACCCTAAGCTCAAAAAGTGGGTATCACAATAATTTGTCTGTCTGTACACTGGGGTACAGTCGAAATGGTTTACGGTAATTCAACAATCAACATTGTATTGGACTATTTTAACGAGTTTATAATTATAAGTTAAAATTGTTAATTAATGATTTTTAATCATCAACCCACAAGCTATGAGGGACCAAACTTGATATCTGATTATTTTCCCGTGTCATTGTTAAGGTAAAGTAATGGATGTATTGGGACTTAAAATTTAGTAGGCTCTCTATACATTCAAATTAATTGTTCAGAATGAGATATGTGTGGTTATTAGGTTAAAGAAAAATTGTTTTTAATCTACAAGTAATTTGAAAGTGGTAAAGTCACATGAAATCTAATCGTATATACATACTAAGTTATTTAAATTGAATTAAACCCAGGACCTTTGGCTTAGTACGTCAATGCTCTAACCATTGAACTATCCTGGAGCTGTCCGTGTCCATGGTAGCTCAGTGGTTAGAGCATTGACGTACTAAGTCAAAGGTCCCGGGTTCGATTACCTTGTCCAAGTGTCATTGTACAATTTAAAGAACTTTATATCTAGATGTGGCTATATTCATAGTTAACAGATATAATAGCTTTGCTATTTAATCTATCGTATATAAATACTGTTCTTTTAATGCCTCAATGATTTTTGTTTATCTCATGTTGTAGTACACAATGTCGGTATTTATTATTAATTTTGTTTTTCGTCTAGCTCTACTAGTTAATTTGATTAAGGGGACCAATTAAATAATAGTAGAAGTTGAGCTTATATTTCTATTTCACGAAACGTCTGGTTTTGACTGCACCTATTGTAGAAACAACACCGACTAGATAAACCCACACAGTGTCCAACCTACAAAGAGCGGGTCGGATGGCTGGAAAGTGCTGAGTGAGTTACTTTGCTACATTCTTTCTTTTCTAATACGTTTCTCTCTTCTTTTTTCCTTCTGATTGTCATTTGGAGCTTGAGAAGATATTATAATTATCCAATGTGCTTGTTTTCTTACTTATATCTATCTAAATAATAGGCTACAATTTACTTCGTGAATGTATGAGTTTCACTTGTCTTACTGGCTTCAATTTAAGTATTAAAACCTATATAAACAACGCAACAGTGCCGGAAATGTATTATTGTGTCAGTTACTGAGCAACGTTGGGATATTTGTTTTGATGTACAGTACATAGCTCAAGTGGACACACGGTCTAAGAAGTGCTGGATTAGCGTTGTGAGGTAATGAACAAGAAACGTTAAAGGGGAATGCTGACTAGTCATAACAATGTTTTGTTTTAGTTCGCCAGGAAAGGGGACATAGCGGGCTATAAAATAATTTTATTTGTTGACATCGGGGCTATCATATTACCATAAAAATCACAGTAAGTGACGTTGCCCAACGCCAGACCATATCAGACTACATCTTCAGGCCATCAGTAGCACTTGTACTTAGTGGCCATCCGTTGAGCGCAGGGCCTCGATATCGAGTTCTAGGGTTAAGAGCCATGTCAGTCGACTCCATCAGTCTAAGTTTACATGAGTTAAGCCAGTTCTTCCAGGAGCGGGAGCATCCAATCTCTTATATTTATTTTATATTTATTTTAAACATCACATTGTGTATTATCTTTTAGTAGCTTCTAATAAAACAAAATTATTAACCCTACATATTATTTCGAACCCACACAATCAACTTGCCATGACCTAACCCCTCCCACGAGCTATCCTGACAAATCAAGCCCCCCGGGGATTTATTTTATGTCTTCTTAGTAGGGAGTGGATTATTAGGCTCCAAAAATGTTTAAAATAGGCAGACAAAAATACTTTAAAAATATTGGAGTTAGGCACCCAAATAGGCACACAAAGAAAAAACAGGTATACAATAGGCAATGTAAAGTTTAATTTAATAAAATCTATTACCAACGAACTACCCGACTCATATGTAATAATTTCACTAGTGTATTAGGAATGAGGAATACTGACTTAAGAGGAAGGGTAGCCTTATTTTCATGGGATGATAGTGGAAATCATTTTAACTTAAAAAAATCTTCAGTACAGTACACCTTATCATGATTTTAATTATGATCTCCATGTCAATAGCAGTCCAAATTATTCCATTAGCTACACCTAAGATCATGTGGCCACTTAAGCGGGCTTACAAACAAGTCACATTTATTTTAAGCACGAGATTATTCTCTAGATTGTCGGTAAGGAAATTGGATATACTGTATAAATTATTTTATAATTTTAAAAGCTTCAGTCTTCGGAAGAATATCATTATCATGGAAAAATAAATGGTTTGGTGCACCGTACATACTTTCTATTGCTTTTATTAGTCTAGTGAAATTAGGTTTTACCAAGGAAAATGTTCATACATTTTTGAAACTTGGCATGAACATTGTTGAAGGCGTTAGAAATTAGATATAAGAAAGTTATCTCCCCCACCGTGGTAGCTTCCCCCCCTAGAATTGAGAAACTACCCCCAAATAAGATTAAGATCACCTCACTTATCTGCTGAATCTTTAAATTTTAGGCAAATCTGTTGGTGTAGAAAAATGTTTGAAATAAAATTGACATTAAGAAGTGTTATGTTCTTGTTTTGCATGCAGTGAAAATTACTCGCGAAATTGCGGCTATAATACAAAGATAAGTCGGAGCGCATGGTTACATACGCGCCTATCGTAGTTTTTATGTATGATATACTTGGAGACTACTTATTTTACGCGAAAAATTATTAGGAATTAAATTGTTGATTAGTAAATTGCCCATCGAATACGCCCTTTTATGTTTATTTTTCAAATGTTTTGCAAAAATTTTAAAAGTTTACTAAGATTACTGTGCACTTCGTATTTCAGCACATTTACATACCATTCTTGAAATAGAGCTGTTGGTGCGTTTTTTTAAAAAGTTATTTACCCTATTTACCTAATCCACTGGAGTCGATTTCGGTGTATTCAAAATCAATCAAATCATGTTATGTCATCTACAACATTATTATCGATAGTGTCTGCATTTTCAGCATTTAGTCATGCCTGGCTATGGAAATGGGAGCACATTGTTGAACAGCGTAAACCAGCTCTTGCACATCCGCATCATTTTCCATATCCTAATTTACAGCTGCATGAAATAAGAGTTAGAAATCATGCTGGGGCTGGTGATTTAGTTGTAGAAATGGGTGATAAGATAGTACTAACTTTTTTCCATCCCCACTGTGTAGGATTTAATGAATTGCCTTGCCATGTCTGAATTTGGTAGAACACGTTATATGAGTGCTAACGCGTGGCAGCAGAAGTTGTGTAACATTAGCTACAAAAAAAAATTGTGATATAAGACGATGTAGCGTGACCAACTTACCCCATTGCACCATCAAAGCACCACACGACGGTTCCACAATACTACAAACATTCTATCAAGGCCGCGACGCGCAAAGAATTGACTGAACTGACCTAGGTTTGAGTGTTGACTGCTAGGAGGCGTGCAGTGATAAAACATTCCAAAGTGATTGAGAAAGGAAGTAGTTCCAGTCCTAGCCCATCGAAGATTGTTCTCGATTGATGGAGCAACTTCTCAGAGATTCATGAACATATGTTGTCATTCGTTTCTCCTCCCACGTGATCCAATTATGTTCCCCCAACCTTGTCCCTTGACTTCCCCTTTCTCTGGGTCTAATCATATATAATGGATGTATATTGCCATTACCGGCACTCTTGGATTTGGCTCTCTTTAGAGGAGAACGTAGCGTTGGCTGCGCGTTATTGAAATATAAGGAAAAAATTCAGTGTTTCGGTGTGGATAATTTTGTATTATGTAACTATTCAAAATTCCCTTTTGGGATATCAGGTTGTTTTTTTTAATTAAAAATACTATGATAATAGAAATTGAGCTTAAATTTTATCGTTGTTGATTTATAAATATTTTCAAAGACTATAATAAATAATGAACACAGATCATTGCTGAGATCGACACATAGCTTACTATTGCAGTACGACATAATTTTGATCTTAGAGATGGATAGAAAAATAATTCTATAGTGATATATATTTAATTATGTTGGTTTAATACTACGTGATGTTTCTTTCTTATATATTCATGGAGAATATTAGTCATTTTGGAAAATTAAGGAATTTTTTTTTCTAATGGCTGGAGATAAATGCCTTAATACTTTTGCAGTTGTTTAATTATATAGATTTGATCAAGAAACAATTTTTTGTTACTAAATGTAACTAAATGTCAAGTAAGAAAATCTCTTTATCCTTTTAGAATCCATAGGAAGTTAAGCCTATTTTAATCAGATTTGTTTGGTATTCCTATCTATTGGAGATGAATTTAAATTACTCTTATGGTTAAATTTAGTCAAGCAGATCATTCTACTAATTGTGTAAATAGAGATTTATTATTGTGAAAGATGAGATTAATATTTTTAGGACTATAATTGTTTCTTTTGTGAATGTTAAAAGAGAAACTCGGACCTGATCAATGCACATAATATTAAAGTAAATTAACTGATATTATTGAAGATTGAAATTTTAAGTAACTTTTGATATTAACATATATATATATATGTTAATATCAAAATTAAAGTAAATTAACTAATATTATTGAAGATTGAAATTTTAAGTAACTTTTGATATTAACATATATATATATATATATTAAATCTTTAAAATATTCTAACAATACGTTCCTCGTATTTATTATATGTACCACTATACGTGGTTTTCATACATTTTATATATTATTATTACTATAAATAAACAGTTTAAAATTGACCTCTTGTATTTCTTTTATACTGTGTTAAATTGGCTTTTTATCTTAAGCGTACCCATAGGTTATTTATTAATGTTTAATTATGTCATGAGGTTTCTAAGATTAGGGCACAAGGGACGGCCGTCTTATAACTAGTTTCTGCAACCGGGTGAGTTGCGTGCGTCTGAGGAACAGTCGTCTGTTATCAGACTATTGTTACTTATATCACTCAAACGACTCACTCTGATTTTTTTATTTGGCCCTTCTGCATTTTTTTTAGTAAAGGAGGTTAGAGTTGGAGGTAGTTTAGACATCAGCACAGTATTGTCTGCTTTGACAACAAGTATGTTGAATGATAAAAAGGTAGTGACTTTGTTTTGCAAGAGAATATTTGTATAAAGTGTGAATATATCACTCTCCTGCTCTTGCGATGTTGTAACACAACCGCTAAAAGCGTGGGTAAATAGCATTACTTCTTTGCGGTTCTTCAAAAGTTACGACTTGGAAATCGTGAGAACTGTAAATTCTTTTGTTATTGTACCTCTGTTCTTATTTCAGAAATTTAATATCTTTATTGGAAGGCGAAAGAGCAATGGAAATAGTTAGTAAGTCAATATCTAAGCCTGGGATGACAGTTGTTTCACACTGATAGAAAATTTCGACAGCAGTTTTTATAATTAACAAGTCAGCATCATCTCCAGCAAAAAATAGCTAATTCCTTTGTTCGAAAATATTTCAACTAGTTGGGAAATTAAACGCTCCTTGTTGGCAAGCAGTGGTGGTTCGTAGCTAAAATTAGTAGGGGTGCTGCTCCAGAAAATGTTTAGTCTTTGTTTTAAAATTGTGTACAAGGGAAAAAAACATGTATAAAAAGAAAATGTATTCAGAAACTTGATAAAAATCAACAAAAAGCACAAACTTTTTTACTTACTTTAACTTAAATTGTTACAGTTCAAGCTTGATCTATTCATTTAAAAATGAAATCCATTATTCTTGTTTTAATTTACGCAAAAAGTTCAATAATTTTTCTCCTTGATCTCTGGATGACAATTGAGGAAATATTTCTCCATTGAAAGTACTGCAAGCGCATTTAGTCTTTCTGTTAAATAAAAGAACCGAAAAAAATTGAATCAAATAGAATAGCTGGAAGCAGAATAATAATCTAATTCTACACTTTGTCACATTCAAGAATATGGTACACGGTTTTTAAGCACAACACACGCTGAGTAAAAAAAAACTTCCTTCCACCATCACGTCAGATCCGGCACTGCGAGAGAAACAGTGCTCTTTTTTTACCTGGCAGCCCCGCCTTACTCCCCACTCCCCTCCTATGTGCGCACTGTGAAGCGCACAGTTCCATACAAAGATTTTTGTATATTTTTTTTATAAACTGGGGGATAGCTACTGAAGTACTGACACTAAGCTTAAGGAATATATATTGTACTACGAAAATAAAGAAAGAATTAAATAAAAAGGACTCATTATATTAAATGTTATCGATAATATCAAGTGGAAATAGGGGGTGCTGCAGTTCTGCAGTGCCTATACACGAGCCGCCACTGATGGAAATATTGCTCAGGGACCTCTGTTGTGTTTCAAAGACAGACGTGTTTTCATAGAAAATAATTACAGGTGATATGCGTTACATTTTTCGTCGTTGACGTTCCATACTCATTGTGCTATTAGCATTATCTGAGTGACCATCAAATACAAAGGTTACATTTTTACCATAATGTTTTCTAACGTAATCAACGTGAGTGGTATTAATGTTCATAGATGTCCCTCGCTTTGGCCATAGTAAAAAGTGAACCAAATAGCTTACATCAATCACGAACTCACTGTCAGGGAATTCATCAGTCCGTTCTTCAAAAGAATTTAAAAATGTATACTAATTTTTTGTGTGTGTGTGTGTTTCTCATCAAACCTTTTTGGTCAAATATGAAAATAGGCATTGAAGCTAGCTTATAAATAAAGCCTGTTTTCAAATCTTCGGTCGAATGAATAGTGCAGATATTTCGTTGAAATAGCAGTGTTGAATCAATCTTAATGTCATTGTCTTAGACCTTAATTGTATTTTCATCCAAAAAAAAATTGTCTTTGGCCAATTTAAACTACTTGTCTTAAGTCTTAAACAAGCTTCCTACTTTTAGAGTTTCTTTAAAGATTTTCCACAAACATCACTTGCTCTTTATCAATCAATGTCTACTGTAGCGACAACACTGCTAGATAGTGGCACGAGATTAGAGCTATTAATGAATGGTGAATGTCGTTTTAGCCATTGCATAAGCTTCCCATAGTCCTCTTTGTCTTTACCAATTCCTAAATCTTGCACCTCGACGTGCTGATGGCTGCTCTCAGTATTTAATACACACAATTTCTCCAAACTGGCACACACATGATATGCTACTGGCAAACCAAAGATCTATTTGTTTGGAACACTTTCAGTGATGACTTTCCCATGGGTGATATCTCCAACACTTTTCATGTTTTCCATTATAGTCTGTTCTATGGTCATATCTGACCATACACCACTGCAGTGCTTCTCAGAGAAAATCATGGTGAATAAGCCTTCTTTTGTGAATTATTGGAACTCCCAGGATAGCTAGCATTTTTACTTTCTCACTATCTTACAGGTAGAGAAAGTAATGTGATCGTAAAAAAAATTGAACTCAAGATTTTGATGAACCTCGACGTTTCATGACCCCCGAATCTGAAAAAAATGTTTTTGAATATCCGTCTGTCTGTCTGTCTGTACCTCCAACTAGAGTCTAAACATTTTTACCGATCGGGCTACAACTTGGTATCTAGGATTTAATGTGGTTAAGCATAGCGGTTTGTGGAATTGGATATTAATTAACGCTAAAATTAAGAGTAATTTACTGAATGGCAAAAAGAGAAAAAGTCGATTCTCTCAAAATCGGCTCTAACTATGTTGATTAAATTTCATTTCTAAACATTTGTAGATAATCTAAAAAAATTGTTACTCTCAATATTTTGGCAAAATGACTTTAAGGGCTCCGGTCATGCTTATATTATCTTTTTTTACATTATCTCTTAAACTATTTGAAATATGAAATTACTTTTAATCACAAATATGTAGGTATAATTATAATACAAATATTTTAATTGAAGCATATTATTATAAAACCAATAACTTTCAAGCTACACGCAAATATATATTTTAAACTTTTTGAGCACAAAAGGTAGAGTATTGCGACAGTAAAAACCAATCTAACCTGAAATGTTGATGGATGTCAACGTCTCGTGACGCTCCGAGTCCTAAAAAGTGGTTTTTGCCATTCCGTCTGTCTGTGTGTCTGCTTAAACTTAAAATTAAGAGTAGTTTAATAAAGGGCGAGAGGAGAAAAAAAAATATTTTCTCAAAATCGGCACTAACGATTTTGATTAGTATCTAGGCGTTGATTAAGATTATAAATAAACTGGCTATTTTTCTTTTCCCATGAAAATTAATTTTAAGGTACTTTACAGAAGCTGAAATTTACGTATCTACGCAACTATTTTAGATTCTAAATAACTTAATCATTGCAACATTGTAGTACTATTAAAAATAAAAATAAAATTATATGGCTATTTTAATTTTACCATAAAAATTACTTTTAGGTTACTTTAGAGAAGCAGAAACTTCCTTATTTCCGCAACTATTTGGGATACTAAATAAATTATCATTGCCAAATTGTAGTACTATTAAAAATAAAAAAACTTTTAAATGAAATATATTTTTATAAAACCAACAGTTTCTGAGATATTGGCAATTATCGAAATACAATTTTGCGAGCTTTTGTTGTTAAGAGGTACTACTTAAGTTTTAATGCAATAATTATACAATGCCATAGAGTAATTAAATATAAGAAAGTCTCGCAAACAGTTTATGTTATTTTTTCTTAAGCCTCTTAGGATAAATGTTTGTACAACAAGGATCAATCTCCATTTTAGACTCAATAGTCAATATTTACAATTTTTATTGGTCAAAATTTATAAATGATAAATTTAATAACAATACGATGACATGAAGATGTGCAACACATAATAAAATGTTGAAAATTTTAAACTGAGGTCGAAATTTTAATACGAAGTGCTGACCATTGTGGACCCAATATTGATCTTTTTTATCGGTCCAAACATACAAATGAGGAAATTAATTCTTTAAAATTAAAATTATAATATTTAAAACCACGATTCAAAAAAGTTGTAGGCCCTACATAAGGATAGTGCAATTTATTATTGTGTTTGCTAGTGTATATTATTTTGATTCACATATGTTATGAGTTTTGACTAAAAATTTCCCTTTTTAAACAATAGAGCGAGAACGTCTGTGTGGAGCAACGTACCGTTTATTTGTTGCAAGGAATTCATGTCTTTAAGGTTACGTTGACAATAATTGCTGTATAAAAGATGGGCACTCGCATAAAAAAAATTAAATCATAGCTTTAACACAATCCAGATGCAGCTCTCAACTACCCATACGCTCCGATTCAATCAGTTGCATCACGATGTTAACAAGATCAAAATAATGTATCCATGGTTATGCTGTTTTCCCCAGTTGTTGTAGCTTTTCACTATGTTCAGAAAAATTCAATTTCCTGTTTTCAACGGTCAGATTACTTTGTACATCGTCAAACTTAGGTGGAGTGGTTTTAAAATAGATTAGAAATTTGTAGCATGTCTTAATTATTGTTAGCATCTTTAATATCTATTTTTTTTTTAGAATTATTTTAGACAAAGCAGTGTACTTTAAGAAATGTGCTTGAATTGTATGACCAGTAAGCATATGGGCCACCAAAGCCGAAGCTTATATTATTGACCACATATTGTATAGCAACAAATTTAAAAAACAAACATAAAAGACCGTATTCGATGGACAATTTACCGCTCAACAATTTAAGTCCTAATAATGTTTCGGTTAAAATAAGTAGTAGTTTCCGAGTAAATCATACATATAAACTACGATAGGCACGTATTTAACAGTGCGTTCCAACCTATCCTTGTCTTAGAAGACGCATTTCGACGAGTAATATTAACTGCACGCAAAACATGAATAGATCATTTCTTGATATATATTTTGTTTCAAACATTTTTCTTAACCCAGCATATTTGCCTAAAATTGAACGGCTCATCCAATAAATGAGCTTAATCATATTTGGGGGGGGTCTTTCCAATTTTAAGGGAGTAACTGCCATGGCAGGTGAGATAACTTTCTTTTATTTCATTTTAAACGCCTTCAACAATGTTCCTGACAAGTTTCAAAACTTTAAGAATTTTTCTGTAAATATGGCAATTTATTGTCTAATTTTCTGGACTATAGGCTATATAAAAATATACATTTACTAAAAACTCGCAGAATATGTGAAAATAAATAAGCTGTTTGTACATCGTTGTAGAAATACTGCATCAAAGATAATAAATGAAATAATATACACTGTTACTTGCTTACTCTATGGCATTAGGAAACAAGGAACATTGTTACAGAAAAATTGAGAAAAGAGAATCATCTGTGTCCACCAAAGAACATAAGAATCACATTCATTTTCAAAAACCAGAATTAAAAAGTATATATATATATGCTTACAGCTCCGAAAATATTGGTTTTATAAAAAAATATTTCAAATAAAAGAGTTTTGTATTTAATAGTCCTACAACTTTACAATGATAAGATATTTCGTATCTTAAATAATTGTGGAGAAATTATGCAAATCGGAAAATTCCCCAAATGTAAAATACCCTCAAAGTCATTTTCATGAGGTAATGAAATTTACCATTCTTTTCATTATGATAAACAGTGTATATATATATAATTTAATCAACATTGTTAAAGTGAATTTTGAGAAAATATAGCGTTTCTTTTTTACCCTTTAGTAAATTACCCTTAAATTGAAGGTTAGCTATCTTATTCCAAAAACATCTCGGGGGGGACCTGATGGAAGACCCGGATACAAAGTTTTATCCAAATGGTAAAATAGTTTTGGCTCTAGTCCAAGGTACAGATAATAGACAGACAAACAAGTGACATTGCGAAAACCACCTTTTCTTTTGTTTCAGAGGGTCATGAAACGTCAACATTTATCCAAATTTATATAGATATATAGATATATATTCTTTTACGATAGCAATACTTTATCTCCGAGGTGTCGAGAGATGGTACAAATGAGAGAAAATAATGCCTAGGCTTGCTCTTGTGCATAAAATAGGTAAAAACAAGCAAAATAGGCAACTATAGGCAATACCAAATTACTAAATATTTTACTCGCAATAATATAAAATCTCTATATTTTAAGTTTAAGGAAATAATAAAAAAAATAATCCACTTTGATGACTGCGTGGTATAACACGTTACTCTGGAGTAGGCTGGACTGCCAATGAAAGGGGAGATCGAGGTTCGAAGCTGGGTCTGGTATGCTGAGATTTTTTCTCAAACAGATTTCTTCTCTCCTTCTACGCAAATGCTGGTAAAGTTTATCTAAATATAATCTTCCTAATCCCTAAAAGCATTGGTATAGCCCGAACGGGTAGTAAGACGTGGTGCTAAAAAAAATATGCTAAATCCATTCCATAATAATGAGCTTATTTTCTATCATAGGACTTTACTAAAGATGATATTAACTTTACGTGTTTAATGAACATCTCAATGCTCGCCGCTAAAAAGCCAAGAGCAGCAAAACCAAGAAATCAAAACCAACGGGTGAATTAGCACAAAAATCAATCTCAGATTAAAAAGATGAAAGACTTGATTATCTACGAAGCCTCTAGGTTTATCAAATACTCATAAACAATGTTTATTTGTAAAGTGTGTAATTGTAGCTTATCATTATTATTAATTATTAAAAACATAGTAGCTCCACGGTTGCTAGAGTTGGATAGGAACTAAATCATAAATTTAATTACCCCGCATAGAGTTTTAGTTTGAACCACGGCTTGGACAAATTATTATTTTATCATGAAAGATTAGGTGAGGAGGTTACCAGTGGTAATTAGTTAGCTAATATTTGATGTTCCAAGTGCTAATCTACAAGTGGTTCATGATCTGCTAGTGTTGGATGTTCCAAGGGTTAATTTACCATTGGTTCATAATCTGATCGTGTTGTATGTTCCAAGTGCTAATCTACAAGTGGTTCATAATCTGCTAGTTTTGGATGTTCCAAGGGTTAATTTACCAGTGGTTCATAATCTGCTAGTGTTAGATGTTCCAAGGGCTGATATACTAGTGGTCCATAATCTGCTAGTGTTAGATGTTCCAAGTGCTAATCTACAAGTGGTTCATGATCTGCTAGTGTTGGATGTTCCAAGGGTTAATTTACGTTTGGTTCATAATCTGATAGTGTTGTATGTTCCAAGTGCTAATCTACAAGTGGTTCATAATCTTCTAGTTTTGGATGTTCCAAGGGTTAATTTACCAGTGGTTCATAATCTGCTAGTGTTAGATGTTCCAAGGGCTGATATACTAGTGGTCCATAATCTGCTAGTGTTAGATGTTCCAAGGGTTAATTTACCATTGGTTCATAATCTGCTAATGTTGTATGTTCCAAGGGTTAATTTACCA